>JAQFVV010012397.1:6916772-7177542 GCA_028023455.1 Epiperipatus broadwayi | reverse complement strand
GTCGTGTAGGCTTCCGATCTAAGATAGTTTATAAATGTTTTCAAAATAGTTCGATAAAGCTCGTTTGACTTTAATTAATTGGTCAAGTCATCACGTAGAGCATTCTACATGGGTTTTATTTTTCAACGATGACTATCAAGTCATCATCATCAAATGTTGCTGACGTAGGGCCATCTTCCGCTCCGTTAGGCTGGTCGGTGATCATATTTTCGCATTTAAATTTCTCGAGGAAGAAAATACTTCCTTTCCGTTCCATTAGTCAAAGGGCGTAAGACTTGCCAAATGCAAGCCGCCATAGGACTTCGACCATCGACTAGCAATCATCTTTCAATTTTACTCACTGCCTTGTAATTCGTCAGTACCATTGCGTCCTTGTTTCAGTAAAACCCGCTCCGTGCTCGTAATTCGTGATGGAGTGATTTAAATTAAAGTCGAACCAATCCTCAAGTATATTTCGTTTAAATCAGTTCTCAAATCAAGATTAAAGTTATGCCTTGAAATACGTTTTGCTCTTCAGGAATAGATTTCCGAATGTGGGAATAAATCTCACATTCCACCGTAATAAAAGTAGAATACCCATTTCCGTTCTTAATAAATACCTTTATCTGCCTTATATTTCTCGTTGGGGGCATAGACATAGAATTCCATGTCGTATAATACTTGTTGGCATATGATAAGGACCGCCATTCTTATTATATTTATAAATTCTTTTAAAGACTAGAGATCACTAATGCAATCTATATTTTCTTGAACCAAACAAATTCTTATTATTATTAAATATTTTATAACATACTTGGTTTCTTAGTTCATCATTCTTTTTATAATTATTTAACTGTTAATACCCGCTGTCTGTGTTGGCAACCCGAACATACATATGATCTGATTTAAAAAGTATTCAAAGTAATTAATTATTAGATATTCGTGTCAGTGCAAGGGTCTCTAGTCCTCACCAACCGTTGAGCTAGTTCTTGGCGCATAGCACTGTGCCGTCGATTTCTGCTATCTGAGCTGTTAGGTTGGGTTTGAATCCAGTTTTGGTTAAGCTGAGTTTGAATCCGATTTGACATGCGGGGTGGTGGTTATCGACCGGTACAATATACAAGGTGAAAAATCTATTACATAACCTTATTTTACTGTCAATCAATATAACACGTAACAATAAGCACATATATATCGATAAAAAAGTAAATGAAATGCATGATTACTAAACAATGGGAATCGAGGGCAGTATAAAAACAAACTCAGTTGATTTCCATCTTTATTTTGTTCAAAAGGACACAAGGTGTACAAAACCAACTTCAGAAAATAGAAAGTTCGATTATCAGAGAATATGGATGACTTATTTGAACAGTCCAAATTATTACTCTAATCGTCATGATGGAAATATTAAAAAATTACAGCCAATAATTAAAAGTTTTTGTAGATTTGTGCAATTGAATAAAATTAATCGAGCTGATTTAAATGGATATTTAAAATAAAAGGACTACACAATTATTTGAATGGAAATAAAAATCAAAAAATAAATTATCAGCATATGTATATACAGAATGAAATAATTCATTTCTCATATAACTTATGAGATGCCAAGCAGTGAATCAAGAAAAGTTAAATATTTTAAATAATACACTCCAGATAATTTAATATTGCTGTAATACTGAAGTGTCATTAGTCCTGACTGTAGGAATGATGATTTAATGTTCATCTATATATAATGCCTGCTTAAACATCAAATCCCTGTCTCGAATCTTGGTATGGGTATAGAATGAAATAACATGAAGGAAATAACATCAGTATAAGCAAGCTGCCCAGGTTTTCCTGCAAGAATTGCATTACTTGCTGAGAAAGGAGGATTGGAACAGTGATGAAAGTGCACCTATGAGGGACAGTATTTGCCAAATCCATGAAGTCTGTTCTGAATAATTCAGGGAAAGTTTTAAATTGCTATGTATTATTTTTATTTCTTACATTTGTAGAGTTTTGCTTTTATTTCACTTCCACATCTGAGAACTGAAATACCTACCACTTGGAACAGTCCATCATTGTTAAGTTCAATTTTTTATTATGGAATAAAATTTAGGTTAGATCCCCCTGCATAGTGACTTGATACTAGGATCATCATCTTTAAGGCAATATGGAATGAGGTAATATTTTATTTGATATTGTTCCATATTAAGAGCATACACTGCTACAGGACAGTTTGTTTACTTTTTTGTTGTTAACAATGTTTATATTTGTTTTTTTAGCATGAGTGACTAATTTTCTTGTGTGAATGTTTTCTTCTATATAGTACAGGAAACTTGTATATAATCTAAAGGGGGGTGCAAAGTGAACAGAATCTCTACCATTGGAAGGAACTATGGAGCTGTGGACACATCTGTAAATAATATTGTAAATAGTCAGCTAGTTTCGCCTTCATTATAGTGATGAACTAATAATTTTTTTTTTGCTATATTTTTTCTACTTTGCAAATATCTTTAGTGTTTCAGCATGTATATCTATTATGGAAAGGGTTGGGTTAATAACTGTTTATTTGTCAGTATGATAGGGATACATATTTGATGGACACACACACACACACACACACACATATATATATATATATATAGTAACCCCTCACCACCGATCACCATCACTAACAAATACCCGGGGGTGGCAATTCTATGGATCATAGAATAAACTGTTGAACGAATCTTATTTTAAAACTATCAATGAGACTCTTAAGTAAAGTTTCACCTTAGCCTAGCTCAGTTGAGGGATACAGAGATCTATGAGATGTAAAATGTACATCAGATGTGGGAGAAAATATTATAATTCATAGGAATAAAACATCTATCAAATTCTATAAATAAATAAGAATTAAAGTGGTAAAATTCTACCCTCTAAAATTAATTAATTATAGTATAATCTTCACCTCCTCCCATCATCCACATGCATTAAACAACCTCTACCATATTAGAAGATTAAACTAATAAATAAAATATGTTTAGAAACTATAATGTATAATAAGTTGGATCTGAACTTAAACTAAACCTATCATTACTAAATTTTTAATTATACACTCATCTAAACTGGTTAACTGGATTTATTATTTAATCTGGATTAAAAATTGAATATCTCAGGGAATTAACTTTTGGCATGGCTTAATCTAAAGTCTACTTCTTAATAACTACTATTTACTTATTATGAAAATAATAATATAAATTAAGCAATACCCTAACTAAATAATGGCAGTTAGATAATGAAAAAAATCGGGCATATTTTGATTTCAATTCATCATCTAAACAATTACTAAATGATAAAACCTTTATAGAAACTCAGTAAATAATTTACATCTCATACAGTGTTTGGATCAAGGAAATCAATATCATCATATCTGGATGTTTATCATAATTAAATGAAAATACAATTATATCATATTAAATAAAATAAATGTGTGAACATGTGTGGAAATATGAAACACGAATGTATGTTAAAGAAGAATTCTAAATACAATTTTGAATAATAAAATATTTATTAACAAAATAAGAAAAATAGTTAAGCAAACATTTAATCTCTTTCTCATTGGTATAAATACAAATTTTAGATGTATTTAGCATCACTGGTTAAAGTTTACACAAGAATAGATAATACAATATAATCTCTTAAATTTCAAATCTAACACATTTTATCTAACAAAACATCCTGATAGATTTGTGAAACATTATATTTTTTACACTAAGTAATGAACTAAAATAAAATCCATATATTTTATTGTATAAATGGTTTTTGGTTATCAGTTACTTCTGATAAACCTATAGAACTGGAGAAATATAACCTTACACTTTTAGTAATCAACTACAAAATTTATTTTATATTCAACATCTTGTTTTGTAACACTCAGTTATCAATTAACCTAATAAATCTATAACAAACACATAGATTAAATATTTCAATTACATTATAAAATAAAACTAAAATTTGGCATTTTACTTCAAATGCACATTAACTACAACTAAAGTAATAGGGTTTGAAACCTAAGAATAATATCACACTATATCTTGCAAAATGGAATAAATAACTCCATTAATTAAATATATTCTTATCAAACTATATATTGCAAAATGAAATAAATAACTCCATTAATTAAATATATTCTTATCAAACTATATCTTGCAAAATGAAATAAATAACTCCATTAATTAAATATGTTCTGTCTTTACTAAAATGAAGTAAAGAATTCTATTAATTAACTATGTTTTATTTTACCAAAATAGAAATAAATAATCCTGTTCATTAACTATGTTTTATCTTTGCTACAATAGAAATAAATAATTCTATTCATTAATTATGTTTTATCTTTGCTTGCTTACTCAATGATGATGGACTATTATGAAAATTGATGATGTGAATCTTAAATGATCACTATAAAAATGTTTTAAAATGATAATTAAAGTTATACATTAACCTTTTAACCGCTAATTTTATCATTGGTTGTATCAGATAAAAATCAAATCTTTTAATTGGCCAACTCACAAACTGAAGACAAAGCCTATTGTTAAAACATATTCGCCTATAATATTAAATTCAACTCAGATACGTTTATAAAAAGTATATAATTAATTTTTCAGGTTGTGAAGACAACGAAAGTTCTTTCAAAAATAAATTGCTATTTATTTATTCTAAGATATTCAATATCGGCAACATAAAAGTTATAATGTAAACAAAAAGATCGACTTTTACGTTATAGAAAAGTAAATATTTCTTTTTACTACATCTTCAATATATTTACTTAAATCTTCAATATTTTTCGAAAATAATTTTGTTTTTTTATTATTCTCTCTGAAAATAATTTTAATTTCTCAAAATATTCTTTTATAATAATTAAATCGTATTCGAAATGAAAATCTCAGCGTTTTTCTTTATTTTTTTTGATCAGGCAGTTTCTTTGTTCTTTCCAGCCAATCAGAATGTCTTTTTCGGCTGAGAGCATGCTAAGAACCAATCACAAATAATGTTCCTTCTTTGTTTAGGTTTAAATGCGTTTTTTTTTCTATTTTTTACTTCTAAAATAAATCGGAAGATGTCACCATCGTACAGAACTTTTAAAAACGAATTCAATACGTATTTAACGAATATTTTCGTATAAAAACTGGCTGAGTTAGAGTGATTTCAGATGTCGACGAGGAGCCTCGTAAAAAACAGTCTTTTGGTTAATGATGGATTTTTCTATACCTTTCAAATTAACACTTTATGCATAAGTCTGTATTATGCTGTGTGTTAAAGAATAAATAATTAATACTAATCAATCCAATCAGTTTGCTTATGAAGTTATAATACAATCATAATACGGATGAAGGCAATGAACAATCAAGCTTTAATCACTAACTTTACTACAGCTGTTTTGTAAGAAAATCAATTCTGCTTTTATTCTTCTTTTTATCAATTAATTATCTGGCACTTGGCTATAGTATAAGATGAAAAAACATCCAATAAACACATGGGGATAAAAGATTTTTACAATTCAAATCAGATAAATAACAATACAACAACTCCCAAGTCTACTTCTGAGACTAACTAAACTGGTGGGAATAAATCTCATCACCAAATGATCAGGGAGATAATATACTTAACTTCATATACTTTAATTCATAATATCAAATATCAAAACTGGAGGATTCAATCTACTCCTATCAATAATACTTCAATACACAGAGAAGAAGGGATTACTTGATCCCATACAATACACTAGGCAATCTACCCATGTTAAAATATTCAAATAACTAAAGGGGAGAGATTACTCAATCCCATAAATACTATAAAACATTGCTAACTTTACTACATATAGCCACAAAAATACTTTTCTTATTCAAGCATAATAAAGAACAATAATTCACACTTAAATAAATCTCTAATCCTTCCAAAACAATTGACCATTCTCTTCCTCTGAAACTGATAGACTTTATATCATTTTACTTGCAATTTACATTATTATAGCTGAATTTAATAATGGACACATATATACAAGCATAATAATACATAGACAATTCAAGTCCCAGTAAGCAAAGAACTACTGTTAAAATATCAATTACTAATTGTAAAAGCAATAAGGAATAAATATTTTATATCTGATAATATAATATTTAGGACTTGGTAACATACTAATGACAGTTGAAAAACAAGGCAATAATTTCTATTGGCAAGGCAAGACAAAATAATCTTTTTTTATAGTGCATTTACATTAGCACAAACCTAAAGCAAAAAATTTGGCTTAGACAAATAATAAAGCTTTATATTCTAGGTTAAACAATTATTGAAAATAATAATTTTCTAATCTATTAAAAAAAATGCAAAGACATACTATCAGATTTTATGTAATGAAACTCTTTTAAAATAACTGTTCACCCTTTTAACCTTAAATGGACATCTCTATTTACTAAGCACGTACATTTATATATGACACATGATAAAGCTTAAACTAAAATAATAATAAATACGTTGTATAATATTCCCTTAATATTATACGTTAAGGAGATGTTCTTGGAGACATAATAGATATAATAATAATAAAATCATAAAACAACCTTTAAACTATCTACATCCTAAATATGATTAAATAATAAATAAATAAAGTTCTTTTGTTTTCTTCTTCTGGGTTGAAAACAAAAAGTTTATTGCAGTTTACACATGACATCCCTTGGTCATGTCTGAAATAATAATAATAATAATAATATTAAGCATACAGAGATAAATATTGACAAAACAACACGTTCCTGCAGGAAAACAAATAATATTATTTTGACTCCAGTATAGCGCCTTCAATGTTCTTAGCGAAGCTAATGAAGTTGCTGTTAATGTTATAGAAAAGAAGTAATAATTCACATTTCATTCATAAAATATATTAGGCATTTAGTTCATGTTTCTTATTCAGAGCCATTCATAAAACGTATATAATTATTTGACTTGATAACATTTATTTAACTTTCTGTGAGCTGGTTGGCAATATTCTATATGAGAAATTCCATCACAAAATAAGAGGACAATTAATAAAACAAAAGTCATATTCAGTTTCATCAATTTTCTAAATCTATTTCTCATAGTAGTTGGGAAAAATAATTAGATAATTAGTTGAATCATACATTTAGTCCTATTTTCTAATAGGCACAAAAGAAATATAAATAGTCAGGCAAGTATTTCAATAAAATGATAATAAAATAAATGATTCCTATGCATTTTTCTTAACCCTCTTCTTTATAACTAGCACAAAATTGATCATAAAGAGTTCTTGAGAGACTTAATAATAGTTTGCATATTTTTCCGAAATAACAAAGGTATGCACACACTGCAGTTGTTCCCTTAATACTATAATTAAAATTTAAGAATAAATAATTTTGAAAAATAAACAAACATTCTTCTGTCTTCTTCACAAGTAAGAATAAAATTTAAATAAAATGATTTTGACATATAATTATGTATTTCCATTCCATTCTTCATATTACTAATTAATTTTAAATACGTTATAATGTAGATACACTCAGGCATTTAAAATAATGATTGAGAATTCTGAAACTGTCAATTAAGAATAAAATTAATGTACCTTTAAAGTTGTTCATGCTACCATTATCCTGAAACTTTTTAGTACTTTAAACTTTCAACTTGGATTTTTTCTTGGAAGAATAGGCTTTCAATAAAATTATAATATTAAGCTTGGTTTAGAGAATAATTTATAGTTCTATCAGTAGAGAATTTTGGTTGTTGGTAGTCTTTTTTGGTAGTCCCCCAGAATTGTAAGTATCTCTTTTTATAGATTTTTAAAATATTACCTCACACTTATTCTTCCAATAGTCCAAGATATTTGAAAGTTCAAAGATCACCAGACAGAGACTATTTGCTCCTCCCATTACAATAAAACTTAATTTATGCAAGAAACTTTGTCTTGAAAAAGAAAGAAAAAAATTATTGTCTTTTAAATAAATAAAAAGAAATATTAAATTGAACTAAGAATTAAATATTCTGTACTTCAAAAACAACAGAATAAAAACTAATCACAATTACTTTAATAAATAAAATATTTTCTAGTATAATTATTGTTTAATAATTCACCAGTCTAATAATCCATTAATTCACTTAAAATGTAATTAAGCTGCCTTTAAACACTATTATTTATAAAATTAAATATTTGGATATGAGATATGATGATTTAATGAAGCATATGAATAAAAAATGAAGTTGAATAATGATATTGACATACATGAATATTTACAAATAATGCACTATAGACACTAAACTGATATGACTAAATGACTATTTTAATGATGATGAGTGAAACATATTTCACTGTTTATACTATAAATTAAAATATGTAAAGCAAATGAACTAGAGAATCATTCAAACAAGTCTTAATACTGCTTTGTGAACAAATAAAACAAATTAGCATCAACTCAAACTGAACTATGTTTATGGCAAGCCACCCCCTATCCTATCATTAATTATACCCTAAAGTAAAATACTAAACATCTAATAATTCTCAAATTACACCTATAAATACTTTTAAGCATAGTTTTAAGTCTTTACTAAAAAAAATTTTTAAATTTCATGTTATTTCATTTTTTTAAAATAAGATAATATCAGATGTTACTGATATAATACCATACAATTACAATTAATATTTCTGGTGCCAAACCAGAAGGTCACAATATATACATATCATCTTAAAAGACTTGGGGAATTTTCATTTTGTTAGTGAAATAAATCTTGTTCAATTGATTTTCATTAAATGGTCTCTAGTTTGTCTGAGTTATTTATCCATCCATCCATTAATTCATAACTGGATATATATCCACCCACACACATGCTTTCTTTTACATCACAATACAATAGTATGGTTAGGTGAGTCTTATACTCAATTGGAATCCACACCATCATGCAATGCTTGCTATCTAAAATAAATTAACCCTGAAGAGAACCGAGGGCAACATTCTCCCTGGGTTTGAATTATGAGGTGTAATGAAATCCTAAAGAGGGATAAGGTACAGATAAACTAGTCTAAATTGTGTCTGAATTTAATGAGTAAACCTAGAGCTAGCCCATTGGAGGTAAACATGATCATTGGTTAGATACTTCATCATGGCAATGACTGCATCCTACCTGAAGACTCTAGGTTCGACCATAGTTAGATATGTCCCCCCTCTTCTGGTGGAAAACCTGGACCATTGCACTATATATATATATAAAGTGATCATAAATATTTGGATCCAAAATGGGACATTTTTTAAATGCATTTTTATAATACAAAAAAAGGCACAACAGTTGTTTATTAATATATTTTATATAAACTAAAAATACTAATGACAATGATATAACAAAAAATAATAATTTATAATTTAATAAGTATCTAACACAAAATGAAAACAATTTATTGATATTTGTCAATGAAATTGTTTTAATGAGTTTTCTTGAATTTTAAGAAAATTGTACAATTCCATACAATCCATCTCAATGTTAATTTTTGTAGCTACTATCGAGCTTAAGATTGCTACTGTTATTATTACCCTTCACATCATTATCAGAAACTATTTTGTTTAATAAAAAAGTATTTAGATTGTAACTTTTCATTAAATATACACTTTCTCTTAGGCATGGTTAATTAGATTTATATGAATAAATAATTTACTTATTTGACAGTTTATTAAGATGTAAAAAACTATTGTACTATATGAGTTCTAGTGTGTGTTGATTGTTTGGCATTTTGTAAGCCAGTTCATAAGGGGCAATGTCATATTTGCTGCAAACAATTCGAGAGTTTATTGCTTGGTAAAAACTAGGAACACCTGTCCCAATGTAATTCATTGAAACAATGGGGCACATTACTTTAAAATGGAATCTTTTGTCACCTTATGTATATACAACAATTCTACAAGTAAATAATTTAATGAAAAGTAAGATAAATTTCATTGACTATATAAAAAAATTTGATAATTATTAATGCTTAAAAATATATATATATTATCCCTTAAGACAATTCTGGTAACGACAGAAATTTACTACTTATCCACATAATATCAGTGATTTGCTGATTAATGTGAATTTACAAAAGTATTAAAAACTTCATAAATTAATTTAATTTCAATGTGTAAACTTATCAATATGACAAATTATTTAATCTCGTATAAATTTAACATCCATTTGCTATTTCAAAACATTATTTTGCACAAATTTCTTATATTTATTACAAATTAATATTTTTTGTATAATATGATTAATTCATTAGTGAAAGTCCTGCCTTTATCAACCCTTATAATGGATTGTATTAAACCATCAAACATCACATGATCACCATCTCTATACTAGCACATAATTTGTTGTAAACAAAGGCCAAACTCCCCATACAGTAGTGCCACCCTTTGCCAAACAGAGTAATCAATGGATGCCAGAAGGCTTGTGCATAAAATCCCTATCTAGTGCCTACTCATCCAATATCCCCAGACTAGTTTCTGGCTTGTGGCCATCATCAGTGATTACTCTGTTTGGCACAGGGTGGCACTACTGTATGGGGAGTTTTGCCTTTGTTTATAATGGATTGTAGGGTATTTATTGCTGATAATCAGTTTTCCCCCTCTCCCAATGACAATTGAAAAGATATATATATACTGCACTTTTATAAATATTGCTAAATGTCGAAACAATTTCATTGTTTTGATATAAAAATTACATCACAAATCTACACTTTTTTCTGTTTTTCACTAATATATTTCCATAGCATAGCATTTTTATAGTGAATTGATTTCAAATATTTTGTTTGAAGTTAGAATCAATATTCAAAATAAAATTGAATCTCAAATGCCATAAAGAAGTGAAGCAGACAATAGTTGATATATTGGCTTAATATTCAAATTGTGAGATATAAAAAAAGTTCTCATGTTTATGAATAAGTTTTATTATGAGATCAACGTGAAAATCCTTCAAAAATAGCATGTATATGTCTGAAGAAAGGGGCTAATAGAGTTGCAAAGCTCACCTTATTGCAAGGTATTATGTACATAAAGGAGTGGTAGATAGAAATGCCAAAACAAAATAACTTCATTTTTAATGTTTTCTAGAAATCTGGGTTTCAAAATTATGCAGCCAGATATGAAACATTATTGTAAGGCACTCAAAATAATTTATTAATATCAGGAAGTATAATCTTTATTAAAAGCCTCATTTAAATGATTAATTTTATTTGATGAAAGTAAAGTTTGTTTCAGCTTACATATGAATTCCATAGAAAATGTTTCGTGTTCAATATTAAAAATTTCGTATATCTGCCATTTTTTTAAATTGCATTATACTGGGTTTAATATTGATTCATATTGTGCAGCTCATTCATAAAATTTCATTTATTGATTAAGCTTGTTTTCATTTACTGATTCCTATCTGTGAGTATTACAGCTTGCACTTGTAATGAATGCTACTGCTTTGATGAATAGTCAGCAAAAAGGTGTATTTCTGTTGCAATAAGCAAGATTTATGTTCAATATATCATTTGTTATCAAAATTTCCATTGAATTGTTTAGTTCACAGTTTAAACTGGGAGCTGTGGATGTTGTCAAGGGGAATTGCAAAAATAAATTACATGTCATTATTTTTAACCATTATTGATCCACTGCAGGATAAAGGTCTATCCAGTTCAATCCATCTCTAGTCTCACTTTTTCATGTCACCCTAGCACACATCCTTATTTCATACATCCATCTCACATGTGGTCTCTTTCTAGGTCTTTTGCAATCTCTTGTAATCCAGTTTAAGATTTCAACTGTCCATCTATTATCATCTTTTTTACAAATATGCCAGCTCAACTCCAGTCTCAATTCTTTCAATGGTGTCAGTAACATCTGTTTGTTCTCTCATTTATGAATTTTATTTTCAATCTCTTATTACTCCTAATATGTATTTCCATACTTCATTGAGTAGTCTCGAGTCTCTATATTGCTATTCTGTTAAGTGTACAAGTCTCAGATCCATAAGTAAAAATTGGTAATATACATTTATTAAAAATCTTTCTTTTTAAACACAGGCATAATTTCTTTTGATATTAAATTATTTTGACCAAAAGCCTTTCAATCAATTTTAATTCTATGATTAATTTCATCCTTATGCTTTCATCTATAGTAATTAATCTGATCAAGGTATTTGTAGTTGTACTTCTAACTCATCATTATCAATATTTATTTTCTTTTCAGAAAATTCATTGAACATTACCTTAGTCCTTTTAACATTTACTTTTAATCCTATTTTCATTTGATAACTCTTGCAACATTTCCTGAAGCTCTAAGCATTGTTTGCAAAAACAACTACAACATCTGCAAAATCTAGATGACTTAAACAATCTCTAATTATTTTTTACTCCCTTAGCTTCCCATTTTAATCCATAAAATATTTTTTGCAAAACTGCTGTAAAATGTTTTGGAGATATGGAGTCATCCTTTGTACATACTCTTCTCAATGTTAATCTTTTTAGTATCATTATGGAATTTAATTATTATTGTATTTTTATAAATATTCTTCAGAATATGACAATATTCTGGATCTATACCTTGATCCATTGCTTTAACCCAATAAATTCATATGGTTAATGCCTTGGTGAGCAGTATATCCATATTTGTATACTATATGAATAATAACATAGTAATAACAGCTGCAATGGCAATAACTTATGGAGTGGACATTAGAAATTTGCCCAGCTCACTTCTTTTAAAACCTCCAAGAAAAATCAAAGGGTCTCCTTTCAGTTAATAGATATATATTTTAAATTTTGATAGGAAAATTTATACATTATATACTGTTTTCCAATTCATACCCATTAGCATTATTGCATAGTTTATTAATTTTGTTTTTGTAATGAATATCATTGGTATTACTGTGTTTGATAATTCATTAATAATTTAACTTTGAGATGGATAAGTGACCAATAAAATTTACATTTGTAGAAGTCAGTCGGTCAATGGCTATGAAGATACCAAAGAATCCAAGTCACCGGTGTCTGTTTCTTATTTTATCAGAACTGACAGCACCATCTACATCCTTTTCAACACCAGGTGACAAGTGGTAGAAAATGATGTGAAAAAATTTAGTAAATATGATCATTATTTGAAATATGCATTTGTACTTTCATACAATGATCCACACAAGCTTTTGTGTACAATCTCTTGGAAATAGTTGACAGATGATTGTATGAGATCTTGAAAACTTAGTCACCATTTAAATATTGTGTAGAGTGAAGTTGAGAGTAAGGCAATTACATTCTTTGTAGGATTGAAGAATTAAAATGGTAATCAATTCTTTTCAAACATACTAAATTAAATTATGAATTAATAAAGACTTTTTTGACATTGTTTTATTAAATGCTAAAAGAAAAAGGACCTTATATAATTGATGAAGATCTCATCAGCAATAATAACAATTTATGAAACTCCATGGTTTCGAAATATCAACTATGTCCAGTGATAGAAAAGAAAATTAGATAGCATTGGCGATAATATGTCTTATCTCAAGTGCAACTAAAGGAAGAAATATATTTGAAAAGGTAAATAACTATTCTTATATAGAAGATGAACTTGAATGGCAAAAGTGCATTGAAATTTGCAGCCATGATTGGCAGGATTTATAGAAACATTAAAAAGATTTTTCTGGATGCAATGCATATTTATTGAATTATCTACAGAGAAAACTTTTCTGACATATGGAAGAATTCCTTAGTAAAGTGTTAGAAATATCTATAATTGTTAAATGCATAAATAGTAATACCACTTAATTAATATTCTTTCAAATTTTTTGCCAAGAAATGGACTCCTATAGTAAAGTTCTAAAAAGTTTGAATAATAAAAGATGAATTATAAACTTTCTTCTAGATAAAAATCCCAAATTGGCATCTCATTTTTCTAATCCAAATTGGATATGTTTGCTTTTCGAAAAAGTAAACGAATTGAATCTTTCTCTGCAAGGAAAAAGTAACAATATACTAAATCTAAAGACAAAATTGTAAGATATTTAAAAATACACTTTTTGCATGATTAAAATTTTGGGGGGATAATAATACAAAATGTTTGCTTCTCTCCATGAATTTATTGAAGAAAATTACATTTTAATATCAGCTGAAAGTAAATTCGATCATTTTATTTTTTTAAATATTTTTCTAGTTTAAATTAAAATAAAAAAATATGATTGGATAAGAACATTTGCTTCATTTCTATAATTTAGTAGTCTTGTCATTCTGAGTTGAAAGCAGATTCAATTCTATTGGAATTTTATAATAAGGATTTGTCAGAATTTTGGATCCAACGATAAAAGGAATGTTTTTCATTGGTAAACGGGCCTTAAATATTCTGGTTCCATTTACATCTGCATTTCTTTGTGAAACTATTTTCATTGCTGTTACTAATTAAAAATAAGCATAGGTCTTATTTATCAATAGAAACATAAAAAATAAATCTAAGAATTGCTGTGTCAAATATTTCACCCGATATTGATTTTTTGAGTATAGCAATATTCAAACCGTTCACATTAAATTATTAAAATCTTTTTTGTATGTATTATTCAATTTTTGCTCTAATTATTTATTAATCAGTTCTGTGTTTCATATTTCAGATTTTTAAATATTTGTAATTTTTTAATGTATTTTGTATTATAAAGAAAATATAAATAAGAAAATTATTTAAATAAACTAATATCAGTGTTATGAGATAGAGTGGAGGGTAGTATGAAAGTCTGTGCTCATATACCTTATATATAATATAAATACAATAAAATTATTTAACAGTATATGTTTATTAAGATTTTTCCTTTTTAGAAGTTGCGATTATTTATAGATACTCCAGGAGAACCTTTAATTAAATGAGTTTGAAAAACACTTATTTAGTGTATAAGTATTGTGCTTTTTTGAATTTTGCAACAAGCTTTATCCTAATAATAGTTGCATTACTGGTAATTTTTCCAGATACTTTGTACTTCAATTTCCCATTAATAAAATTTTTGATTAATCCTTTGATCAGATGCATCACAAGCTGTAATTAGTTCAGATTTTGATTTATCAAATATCCTGTAGTAGTTGCACATTCCATGTTTACACAGTTTTGACTTAAATTTTCTAATAGCATTTACATTATCAGTGTGTGTGGCATAGAAAACTTATTTCCTTTGGCTTAAACATGATCCTTTTAAATATTCACAGAAGCATATAACATACCTTTTAATACTCAATAAGGGTTTCTTTAAACAAGCAAGTTGATTGCATCTTTTCTGAATTTTTTTTTTATTGAAGATGATCAATAACATAAATTGAGTTAAACCATTAAGCATCACATGATCACCATCTCATACTAGCACATAATTGTTTATAAACAAGGCAAAACTCTTCATACAGTAGTGTCACCCTGTGCCAACCAGAGTAATCAATGGATGCCAGAAGGCTTGTACATAAAATTCCTGTCTAATGCCTACTCATCCAATATCCCCAGACTAGTTTCTGGCTTGTGGCCTTTGTCAGTGAGGAGCTTTGGAGCTGAGTAGGCATTAGATAGGGATTTTATGCATAAGCCTTCTGGCATACATTGATTACTCTGGTTGGCACAGGGTGACACTACTGTATGGAGAGATTTGCCTTGTTTAGCATAAATTGAGGTGCTTAATTTCATTGAGATACATTAATATATATACTTTTGGCATAGGATAGTTGATAGGATTTCCTTTTTCTAAAGTATACTATTATTACCTGCCTAGCAATCATATGACACAACATACTCACCTGTTTGGTCATGTCTGGGAGTATATATATCTTACATCTCTGTGTTTAAATCTGTTCTTCAAATCTTGATGATCAATTATCATTTAAATCTGCAACATCTTCCACTCTGATGTCAGCTTCAGTGTCCTCGATGGAAGTTTTCTCATTTTGCTCAATTGAAATATCTAATTTTTTTGGTAGTTTTCATTTTGGGATCGGTTACTGCAGGTTTACTGTTCATTATATCTGACATATGAGAGTAAGATTCACATAGATGGTTTATATGTCTCCTGACACACAATCCATTTTCTAATTTAATCACTCGTATAATCTCTGATATAACTTCCACAATAATGCCTGGGATCCATATACATTTATAAGGTCTCTGACCCATATAATTCTGCTAACTTGAAATTTTATGAATTTCACATTATAAATTTCTTTATTAAAATATTTTTTCTGATTCCCTTTTTATATGGTAACCATTTTGATAAATGAATATGACATTTTGTCTAAATAATAACTCGGAGACATTTTAATATTAGAGGCACTCAGAGTAAAATGTTGATAGAACATGCAGCCTTAATATCTTAAACCATTATTTTCTTTAAAGCAGATTTTAAATTTTGAACTGCCTTTTTAGTGATTCCATTGGACTGTAAATGATAAGGTAGAATGCAAATATGATTTATCTCTTTATCTACTAAATATTTTTTAAAAATAGCAGAAGTAAATCCTGTTCCATTATCAGATACCAAGATCTCAGGATGGTCATGAATAGTGAAGACTTCCTTGAGAGCTTTAATAATACATTCAGTATTCATAGTTTTTACAAGCGTATATTTAATCCATCAGGAATATGAATGCACTATTATAAAAAAAAAAAACTTATTCATAGGTCATTCAAAATCTGTATGAATGCATTGCCATGGATTTTTAGCCTCCATCCGTGATTTGTATGTTTTCTTTGATACATTGACTGTGGACTGGCAATTGCTACAGGTTTTTTTCTGCCATTTGTTCTATTTCACTATTAAATTATACCACCACATATGAATGTCATAGAGCCTTTATTTGTACCATTCCTGGATGCCCATGGTTTAACAGATTGAGCTTCTACTTATGACAAGTTGGTATCAGCATTCAATCAGTCAAGATTCATCCATTGCATACAGACAAACTCTTGTGAACATTGCAAATCAACTTGACATGGTTGCTTGGTTGATTATTTGGCCATCTGAAACACATAGTTTTTCAGATCAGTTTATCCACAATCTCCATTAGTCTATTCTGCTGTTTTTAAACTATTCAGATTTTTTAGATTAAACATGTCAATAAATTTACCTCTAGAAATTTTCACTGGACTCTATCTCTTATGGGTAAATGTGATAAAGTATCAGAATGTGTAATCTCCATACCCAGCTTAAATGTTAAATCATACTCGTATTCAGCTAAAATATTTATTCATCTTAAGAGTTTCATCTTGCATAGGAGTTTTTTATTTTTGCTGAAAATTTCTAAGAAACAATGGTCTAACATAAATTTTCTTCCATATTCCTAATGATGAAACTTTTTATTGGAACAGTAATAGCCAGCATTTCCTTATCTCACCTACTATTATTTTTTTGGGTGATGTTAATGTTCTAAAGGCATATGCCATAAGACATTCAACTCCATAGTAACAATGGGAAATGACCACTACAACTCCATATTTCAAAGTAACTGTAGTAATAGTTACTTACAGGTTACTCCAATAATGTAACAGGAGTTTATCAGACATAAGTAGATCCTTAATTTTTTGAATTACTACTTTATGCTCTTCTGTCCATCTCCAATGTTGTCCATTACATAGTAAAACATATAATGGCATTAATATATGCAATTTTCCCTGGAGAAAACTTTCATAAAAGTTTACCAATCCCAAAAAGTCTTGTATATGTTTTTCGGAACTGCCACTTCCTTTACAGCTCTCACTTTTTTTTTTGGTATAGATACTTGCTGTCCTTATTTATTATATGTCCCAGAAATTTAGCCTCTGAAGTTTCCCAAATACAGTTTACAGCATTTAATCTCACTCCAACGTTATTTATAAACACACTTCCATCACTCATTTTTCCAACTCTTCTTCAGTCTTGGCATGATCAAGATGTCATGTAAATAGAGAATGATTCTGCCTATGCCTTGCAACAATGCATCCATCTTCACTTGAAAAATATTCAGAACCACTGTAATACCAGGTGGTAATTTGTTACATTTGAACAGATTGATGTGGGAGTTTAATGTTAACAACTCTGCAGTTTTTTCTGTAACCAGTATATGATGGAATGTTGCCATTAAATCTATCATTGTGAAGAATGAAAGTCTCTGCAAAGATGTTAATATTTCTCACACACGGCTTAAGAGAAACATCTTTGTTAATACATTTATTGAAGGTAACTCTGTAGTCTCTACAAAGATGACTAATACCATCTAGTTTAACATTTACTACCACAGGAGTAATCCATGATAATTCTTCTACAGGTGACAATACCTTTTTAACCATATCAGCAATCATCTTTTCCATTTTTTATTTGATAGCATATGGAGCCTTCCATTGTGTGTAAACTGTAGAGTGTACACCTTTTAATTCAGTGTCTACTTGTTGTGTCTTTAATCCACCTATTCTTTGTTTAAATAGATGAGGGAACTTAGTTCTAACCATTTATAATTGCATCTTTAAAATTATTTTTAGGTATATACCTAATAGTTGAAACCAATTTTGACTGAACTGCGGGCTAATGTTTTTTACTGTAAATAATGACAATACTCTCAGTTTGTTGTTGACTTTCCCTGGAACCTATTTTTTCCCACAAATTTGAGCTTTGTTTCCATTCACATCTGTGGCCAGTACATCCTTTCTAACTTCACTGTATTTTTACATTTAAGGTTTATTTTATTCCATTCCTTAAGGGATTAAATAGATAATCTGGCACTATTATCAACTTCCATATGCTTTTACAAGCTCCACCTCTCACTGAATTAAAGTCCTAGCTTGTTTCAGCTTTTAGATCCTTGTTCTTGCAAACAAGAGGTAGATGGTCTGTAATATCACAAATATAGTATTTCTTCAGTTTAAATTTACACAACTTTCTGTGTGCTTTAGCACCACAACAATAATATGTTAGTTCATTACTTGAGAGTATGCAAGTGCTTCAAGGCATTTTTGTTGTATGTATGCTTTTTCAATTCATCACTTTAAAATTCTGATGCATGTTCTGTCACTATTTCATGCACTATACATTTTACATTTGCTATCCTATATATTAAATCTACCTCACTTAACAAAGTATTTGAAAGACTACATCCCATACTGCAATTGGACTAAAAGTACATTATCTAAGTCTGACATGAATTCACATTGTTTAGCCAATGTTTTTGAAACTAGATTATAACCTTGATAAATCCTGAAATGTAAATGAGCAAATCCTGAAATGTAAATGATCAATTCTTTTGATCACTACTGACTGAAAATATACATTGAGAATTTCCACTAATTCATTATATGCTATGTCCTCTAGAATCTTTGGATCACACAATTGTTTTGCTATCTGCAAAACAACACTACTGGCAAAGAACAATAGGGTGGAAAATTCACTTTTATCCTCTATTTCATTTAATTATATAATGATTTATGTGCTTGTTGATGTATATATTTCATGATATTGGATTGTTAAAATCAAACTCAAAGATTTTGAGCCAGTACTGCCATCATTGTACTTGCTAAATTTCACATTTCTTTAATTCATATCTCAAATAACTGTGCCACTCTATTTTTACTGTCCCTACAAAATAGATACAATTGTCAACTGCACCTGCTCTGCTATTGTTTGCATAGATTCTTTAGAAGCTGTCAACTGACTGCATCCACTGCTGTATACATGGGAGAGGGGATTTGTAATCCCAGTTGTGTCAGCAACAATAATAAATTAAATCATATAAAAGCTTTATTTATCTCAGCAAGTTTATTTCTCTATGCTGAAGACTATTAGTAAATGAATAAAATAAATAACAATAATATAACAACAGTATTTACACTTCAACTTTGGAAGAAACATTTGAATAAGTTTGTGCATATATATATATATATATATATATATATTGTGTATTAATCTGACCACAAAATTCACTACACACACCAATATTAAAGACTAAACCTACCAACATAATCTTTAAGATATTATTAATTATACATTAATCAAGTTTGTGTAAAATTGACAGTTAAAATTATATTATTGACAATATTGATTTATATATGTACGTATACCAAACCTATAAATGCAAGCAAGTAAAAATCTCAAAAAACAAAAGAAAGAAATTATTAATGTTAAATTTTTTTATTATTTATTAATCCAGCATAAAATTCTATAAATGTCGAAATGACATCAACAATGAAAATAAAAGTGTGATCTTGAAACTCATACATCAATCAGTGAAAATTAAGACAATATAAAACAACTTCGTTCTTTTTTATGAAAAAAAGAAAAGGAAGGAGAGTAAATTATGTCTTATAAAAAAATTTACTTTTCTTAATTTTTAAAATTAAGTTAATTATCATCTTAACTGTGCTCAATCATAGAGCTCCTAAACCACTACAATTGCAACTTGAAAAAGTCGGTTAAGGAACCCACTACCAATTTCCTTAAAGCTTATATTTTAATCAAAGTTATAAGCTAGAAAACACAAATCATGCATGTCTAGGAAGCGAGAAACATCATGAGGATTGAGCTGCTCATCATACAAACATGATTCCAGATATGATTATCATTTGAAATTAACATCGTGACCATCACAATAGTGAAAAGATCTACAATGCACTACAATCAAGCAAAGACATCCTCTCAGCATGGGAAAGATAGTACAACAGAGTCTGAGTCACCAACATGAAGATCCAGAGGGTGACCGAAGATTATCCTATGAACTACCATCCAGTTCATGCAAAGGAACTTTTTAAAGGCAAGATACTTGGACATTTCACAATGTGAATTACAACGTTGAACTATGGCTAGACTATGCTGGATTAATACCTCAAATCATATTCTTATGATTTTTTTTCTTATTTAGCTTGTCAAATTGGTTTCTTTTGAAATAGAGAATCAATCCTTCAACTATCAACTATTTTAGAGGGAAGGGTAGCCATCAAGTCTATTTTTTTTTATTTTTCATTTTCCCGAACTTTTTTGCCAATTAATACATTAGTCTACTGACTTGAAAGGTGAGATTTTATTCTTATCCAATATTAAGTGCTCACACTTTGACAGTTACAATATTTTTTCTGTTCAATGTTTGTGTTCAATTAACCCCTCTGAGAAAATCTTGCATCAGTACGTTCACAGCTTCAAGGCGATCAGAAACCGTCAATTTTTGAGATACGGTAGTGTTTTTATGGTTATTTTAAAGCTTAAAATGTACTGTAAGATGCTGCCCCCGTTAGAATTATTCTACAAGTAAAAAAATCAATAATATTGATATAAGAAGCTACAACAAAAGGAGAAGGCAGGCTTTCCTGATGCTGATTGGTTGCTTTGCATTTCAGACAATAGAAGACCATCTGTCAATAATTTTCACTGCTCCAACCTCTGTTTTGACTTTAAAAACAAAAATTAATGTCTTAGAATGTTTTTTTATTATTTTTTGTACATATTCTAAATTATTTTCATAAAATATGCTGAAAATATAATTATTTCAGAAAAATAGTAAAATTTTAGTAAAAAATTGTATACTTTTACACAAACATAAATTGTAATATTTAAGCAGTATTAAACTGTTGCAATGTGCTTTGCAGATTTTAACTATAAATGACTGAATACTAACACATGACAAAGTCTTTGGAAAAGATAGTGTTAATAGTCAGTCATTTATAGTTAAAATCTGCAAAGCGCATGTGCAACAGTTTAATACTGTTTAAATATTAGTTTATAAACATCACACTATATAAAATAATTGATTTATTTACAAACATAAATTGAAAAAGAAGCCAATGTTTATAACAATTTTGACACCAGTCAACAATTTTTATTGTCCTAAGCTCTTTATTTCATTTTCAAACAGAAATGAATAATTTAGAGTTTGGCTGGCATTTATTTACATATTATATTTTGGTAAAATATGCTGAAAATATAATTATTTTAGAAAAATAATAAGATTTTAATAAAAAATTCTTTACTTTTACACTAACGTAAATTGAGAAAGAAATCAATGACATCCATAGCACTTTCTAATTTGTTATGAACTTCCTTTTTAGGTCTTCTACTATTGAATATTTTTATAATTATAAATAGAAATTTATTTTTGAAAAAACTTTTGTTCACTTTCATAATCTGACAAATTATTAATATACTTTTTACGAACAAAACTAAAATGAATATAATATTAAAAGATAAATATATTTTTATGGCTGAGTTTGTTAATTGACCAATCAAAAGTTGTAAAACTTTAATTCACTTGGTCAATGAAAATTTAAAAAAAAAATTTTCAACGAAAATGTTAACTTACTTATTTGTTGTTCAGAATGTATAACTCTTGGATGATGAGTCTTCTATCAGATTCATATGACATGAGAATAGGAGGGGGTTCACAATATAAGAACAATCTTCAACAAATTATAAAATATAGATAGATGAGCAGAAATTAATGAGCACTGATGTTAGAAATTTTAGTTAGGAGAGTTAATTGTTAAAACATAGGTCTCTTTTTTATACTGTATTTGATGTAAAGTTGAAATTATTAAATTAGAATGGTGAATGACCATCCTTCATAAGAATCAAAGGTATGGGTTAGTAAATGAACACAAACAAAGAATGATCATGCCTACACTATCATTAAATTAATCAAAACATGTTATTTTTATTATCCAACAATCATGGATGGAAACTATCATCAAAATTAATTTGTTAAATATTAAATTAGTTGTCTGTCATTTGATTTTTTTATTTTCAACACATTCAATACACACATGGATACAGATTAAATATACCCTTTAAATAGAGTACTTGTACATTCTTCCTGAGTTTGAAGCTCTGTGACATAACTATGATAAGAAGAGGTGTAGTATGGGAAATTAATGTAAGTGTGAGTTCCATCCCACTCAATCAGTAATTATCATAGAATCACTTTATAAAACCCAGGCAAATCATCAGGTAACTGACTTGCTTTATCAGGTTTAAGGCCATACCTTGAAGATCAAATGGGCAAACGCATTTAGATACCCCTTCCAGAGGAAAAGATCATCCTATTATGTATGCTCCCCAAATTTGTGGGGCTCTTAAGTAAGAGCATGACAGCATACATTCTGTCCCATTACAATATATATATATTAAAAAAGGTAAAAAAAAAGTAGAACAAGATTTTATTAAAAAAAGAAATTAAATAATAACCAAAAAAAAAAAAGATTTGTTTTTATTTTTGTTTGGTTTTATTAATAAAATAAGTCTTGGGCCAGTAACATTACATTTAATTGATTTTTCACAAAAACAATGCCATCTAGGCAGCTATGCCTGGCTATCAAAAGAGTACCCATTATTTACATAATCATAAATGTGTACAGACAGTTAACATATTAAATCTTATTTATTGTAATAAAGGTGTTAAAAGATGTATGATTGATTATTAGTTTGATAACTATTAAGTGTTGCATTCCATCTAGCTGAAAAATTATTTTCACTCTGAATTATTAACAATATTGACAAAGGTATGCTTATAAACATAAGAATTCCACAGGCATTCATTCTATTTTTAATCCTTTGTTTAAGATTTAAAGTGCTTTTAATTCATAGCCTGAGGGAGGGTGATGTGTTATTACTAATAGTTTATATTTGGAAAAAGTTTAAATACAATGTGTGTTATTCTTTTTTTCATAATATTTATTATTCCAGTAAAAAAATTCTATTAAAATTTTTTATAAAATAAATACTTGATTAACTGTCATATTGGTAAATTGTTTTTCAATTTTTAAAAATCAAAATATTGAAAAAGTAGTCATTTTATATTATGACACCATTTTTATTTTTTAATGCTAGAGTAAAACAGCAGACACAATTAGAATCTATTTAATTATGTATATCGTGATCGTATAGTGTGAATAGTTTAACTGTCAATGTGAAAACATGAATTGATCTATTTGTAAAAAATGCAGGAGTAATCATAGGTGCATAACAGCTCATCATTTATTAGTCTACATCTGGTAGAGATATCAAAGTACTTCTGAAAATACCAAGCAATAAATTCCAGAATTTTAATGAATATGTAGTAGTACAGGGGTCCCCAACCTTTTTGCACTTAAGAGCACATTCTATAATACCGGCCAGGTGGCAGGCACTATTTATTTTTTCAATGTAAATTTATAGTTGGATATTGTTAATAATACACATAAAGTACAAAAAAATATTTATTTCAAAAATAAAATTTTAACTTATAATTAATGTTTGCCGTAAAAGTATAGTATTCCCTACAATTTGATTACAATATAATACAATAATTTATAAGAAATTTTAAAAATTAAATTTATTTGTATCAGATAAATAATTTTTTATCGTGTTCGGACAACGGCGGGCACACGTAAAATGGTCTGCGGGCGCCATGGTGCCCGCGGGCATAGGGTTGGGGACCCCTGTAGTAGTATCATCCCTTAAAAATTGCTTACTTTTAATGAAATAGTATACCCCCCCCCCCTTAAATTAAACATTTGTCAATTAGGATGTTTTAATATTCATGAGATATTTCATTTTATTTTAGCTGTTAGATTTTAAGTGATAAATGTCAAATTTGGAATATCCTTTTGTATGAAGATGTTTTAATTTTATTGTGAACTGTATGGATGGGGAGGGGATAATCTGCAATCACTATTTTAATAAATTAGATTCTCCCCCCCCCCCAACATATATTAAGAAGTTGTATTAATAATAATAAAGATGTAAATAATGAGACATTTTATTTTAGAAAAAAGAAATCTCCAAATGCCTTGCTGTTGAATTTTACATTATAATTGTTGAATTTAGAGTGTCCTTTTGTACTAATGTGTTGTTTTTATTTATTTGAATTTATGACTTGTACGGATGAGGAAGTTCTACAGTGACTGCTAAATGATTATCATATCTCATTTGCATTTGCGATCTGTAGGAATGAAGGGAAAAAATATCTGCAAACATTTTGTTGTTTTAACGAATGGATAGATCACATTCCCCCTTTAGATAATATTTGTATTAAGATGTTGTTTTTATATTAATAATAAAGACAAATAGTGGGACATTTTATTTAAAAAAAATTCTTCAAATGCTTTAGATTTTAAGCAATGAAAGTCAAATTTGGAGCATCCTTTTGTGTTAAGATGCTATTTTAATTCTATTTGTATATGCATTTCTAAGAAATAACTACTAAATGATTTTCCACTCAACAAATAGTTAAAATTTATCCAGTGATGATAGATATTTATCCTTGGTATAATGTTGATACCTCTTTTAGAATATATATGCATATCTGAAATAGACTAAAGTCTAGGAACACTTACAGACATTCCATTTTTGTTTATTTATATCTTAGAAACAAATATATATATATAAGCAAAAGTACTTATGCTTGCAAATTATTATTTGTTAAAACTTAAATAAGTATATTTTAAATTTAACTTTGAAAATATTATCAGAATTGTTTTTTTTAATAGACTAAAAATAATTAAAATTTAATACCTTACACTTTTAGCAATATTTTATTCTAGCAATTTAAAACAGAAAAGTAAAACCTTGTTACCATTTGGCATTAATCCTTTTTTTGTCACAAATGGAAATTTTCTTTCATTTAACTTCTTAATTAAAATATGAAATTTTCTTTTTTCAAGCCATTTGGGATCTGAAGCATGATTAAAATGATTATTCCTTTGATTTTTAAATTCCGAATATTTTGTCATTGTGTTAATGTAGAGAAATTAGAGAGGCACAAAATTCCTCTGTTATTTATTAAAACAGGCAAAACTCACTATACGTATTGCCACACACAGCAAGCTAGAGTAATCAATGGATGCTGGAAGGCTTGTGCTTAAAATCCCCATCTAGCGCCTACTCATTCAATATCCCCAGACTAGTTTCTGGCTTGTGGCCTTCGTCAGTGAGGAGCCTTGGATCTGAGAGCACTGCACCTAGATCTTAGAATCTAATGCAATCCTCCAGCAGCCATCTTTTATCTCCACTTAACTACAAAACTATGAGTCTTAAACTCCCTTACCTCCAAATTAATACCTGCATTAATAATGGCATACAAAAATGTCTGCTTCCTCTTCTATAACTGGAACCACTGAGAATATAATGATTAAAAATAGTAATATATCCATTTTACTTTACTCTCACCATATAAATAATACTTCTAATAAAAATTACTCATATACTAAACCAATAAGTTAACCCAAACTGGCTATATGAAAATATTACTATCAATGGATCAAATTGCCAACCCAAAATCACTACCATACAATAGTTCTTAAATCTTTTAAAAAATTTAACAACAGCAAAACGTTGTCTCACATTTACTAAGTCTAATATTGAAATAACTAAATTTCCTATGAATGAATCATACAATTTCTTAACTGAAAAAAAAAAAGTGGAATCTGATTTACAAGATCCTCGACCACTCCAATAATAGATAAATTGCAACTGAATTTCACAATAATTTTTTTTTTAAAAATGTCAACTTAATCAATGGAAGAATCTTATGCTATAGTAATCTTAGACTCTTATCATTATCAGACCAAATAAAAAATTGACCATGTATAGAACTTCAAAATAGACAAGGCTATTGAATAAAAAAAAAAAGCATTACTTCAAGTTTTTGAAAGATTATTATTCGCTAAGTATAATTTAGCATTTTGAGGTTCTGTCAAATCTGTGGAGATTCACATAATGGAATTTTTCTAGGAATTATTGAAATGCTTGGGAAATTTGGCCCAGTCATTGATGAATCACCTGAAAATAAAATTGTGAACACTATCTAAGCAAAACAATTCAAAATGAATTAGTATATTTAATGAGAAATGAAGTCTAAAACCAGATTATAAATTGAATAAACTCAGGGAAATATTTTACTGGAACTCTTGACTGTATACTAGCAACCACCAAGAACACATCCCTTATACCAGATGTATCTGTGATGGTATATCACATGGTTCAATCATTTGTTTATGAACAGTATATTAAATTTATAAATATAGAAAGCAGTTCTGGAGAAAATTTATATTAATATCAGGGACAAAGATGTGATAATGGTTCAAATATGAAGGGAAAAAATTTTGGAGTGCAGGCTAGACTCTTAAAGGAAAATTTAAGAGCATTTTTATACCTTGTGGTTGTAATAATTATAATCTTGTTTTGGCAGGTACAGCTAAAATTTGTTCTGAAGTATTAACTTTCTTTGGTAAACTACATCACCTTAAAGTTTTCTTACCATCGTCCACAAATAGATTAACATGAAGCTTTTTTGTGGTACAAAGTGAAAATGTCTCATCAAGTAGGTGATGTTTATGATACACTTCTTGAAATATCAAAATATCACAGAATTCTCAAGTTAAAAGTAATGCTGAATCATTTGCACACTGAATAAAAGATTACAAATTTATAGAATTCCTCATTTTTTGGTACAATTTATTTTTCCAGGTAAATTTTGTTAGCAAGGAACTTAAAAATGATTCTGTGGGTATTTCTAGTGTTTTCTTCATTTGAAAAACTATTGTTGGTTGATTAAATACAATGATATCAGAAACGAGAAAGTATAAGTTGAAGCAAAATCACTCAGCAGATTTGAGAATTTCAAATTAAAAGATTGAGAAAAAGAAAAATATTTTAGTCATTAAGGCAATTGTTAATTTTGCTGAATTGTTTAAATTTTATATATTTACATTTGTTAATATCATTTCATTAGATTTAAAAAATTGCTTCGTAGTAAATTGAAAGATTTCGCGTTGTTGATTTATACATAATGTTTAGTGAATTAAATGTGAAGTTATTTAAGCTTCACACTCTTAGTTCAAAATGCTTGAGTCTGGCTTATTTTTATATAATTGAGGCATAGATGAAGATGGGTCCATCTTTTTCTTATAGTTCTGACTTGTGTTTGAGAATTGAGAGGTCCATGAGATGTCATTATTCCATCTTATTGGCTGTCACGTTAGCATGTTTAAGGCGTATCTGTTGAAGGCTTTACCTTTCACGTTATTACAATATTATCTGTTTACGCTTAATAAATTTTATATATTTGAATTGTTTAAAGTAAATTTTTTTAATGTAGCTCTGAATAAAGCAAAATAATCATTACAAATTTGATTTGAACAATTGAAATATCATATAGATTTGGATTTTTGGGAAAATATAAAAAAATATAAAAAGGAACTAAAAAAGCATTTAGCATAGTTAGAAATTGCACTGATAAATACTAAAACCAAACAAGAAGATTCATCTACTGATTTTGTAATGAAGATGAACTTAGATGGTAATATGTTAGTCAATGAAGTGGAAGTTCTAAAAATAATTCTTTCATTAGAATATTATGGAAAGCCTTCTAAAAATTTTCTAGCAGAAAATGATAGTTACAGCAACCATTCCAGTGTCTATTGCTTTCTGGAGAAATAACTTTTTCTAGATTAAAACTAACAAAAAATTATTTAAACTCAATTATGAACCAAGATAGGCTAAACAGTTCAGCAATCCTATCCATTGACAATCAAGAAGCATGGCAGCTAGATTTTGATTCAATTGTAAAAGTCTTCTCCAAATAAAAAGCTTGATAATGTTTTAAATATTGTTTTAATATAGATTTGTTTAAAGTATACCATTCAAATACTAATTTTTTTAAATTAAAAAATGCATATTTATTTTTAAAAGTTTGAGCCATATATTAAAAGCCCCACAGGGCTCTAACTAAATCTGGACCTAGGTGTAGCAGATGCTTGACATTACCGAAAAATAGCAGTAATAAATTCCACTGTAATCTTTTATTTTTTTCAAAAAAATTACTTTGTACAAATCACTTTGTATTTTTTTCTTATTGTTTGTATAACTAAATTTGTATATATTTTTGTTATTTGTAAACTACACTAGTTTTATATTAATATTAAGGGGTTCAGACCTCTATCGCTTTGGTGCTAACTAAATTTCTATCCCCCTTCCCCCAAGACAAAAATAAAATAAAACATTGATTATGATTTTCTTTTTTTATTATTATCATTTAACATATACATTGTATTCTTTTATTAATTGAGTAAGAGAAAATTTACTGTTAAATAAGTTTTTTATTACAAATTCTGTGTTTCTGCTTAAGTCTTATTTTATCTACACTTATTTCTGAAATCTTATATATTGGAATCTTATAAGAGTTGACAAAAATGTTCATATTAAAGTATTGATTGTGTATGAAGAGAAATTCAGGTTGTATTTTTCCCCCCATTAAATAAGTTCGTAAAATGCAACTTTTTTTCTTTAACATATATTTAATTGCACCAGGTCAAGTTTAAAGTTAAATAAATAATTAATACATTTTCAGAATACTGTTTTTTTTTTACTAAATTTTTAATATTTTACATTTTTTTCCTTTTTATGTCATTTGGTATTATTTCCATTTCACTTATTATTTTATAGACATAGATGTTGAGGGAGGGATTCTATTTCATCCTTAAAACCATTGCTCTGACATTATGAAACAATAGTGGGATAACTAATAGATAAATCTAGGATGCTTTTTGTTTGTGTTGTCAACTTTTATAAAAACAATAATACTAAAGGTCAAAAGAATTATGAACTACAAATTTTTTATTTAAAAAAATGGGTTTTATATTTACATTTATCAAATAAAAACATTTTAAGAATATAAATGAAGAACACAAAGTTTATTTTTAAATTAATTTCTTTAAAAAAAAAAAAAACATTGTAACTCATGAAAACAAATATTTCATTTTTATCTTTTGTTCTATTTTTTAAACTATTTACTATCTATATTTTATATAAGTAAAGTATGTTGAATCTTAAATTTATTGATTACTTATCCTAATATTATTTTATGATGTTGAAGCAGTGTTTTTAAAAAATAAACATAAAAATTAATAATTTTTATTAGTCATTCATTAGATTAGAAATTATCCACTTAATGAATATTTCTGTAGTGTAATTTTTACTATCACTCTCACAGTAGAGATTGGTTTCTATTTGCTTTTAACATCTGGAGGAGTGTAGTCATAAACATGACAAAAGACATATGCTCCCCAAGATGTACATTTTGTTCTGAACCAGTACTCATCAGTTGGCCCAGATTACAATCTCTTACATATATCTTTATTATTGTTCATTATATATATATAGATTGCCAATAAATACAGTTCAATTGTGTGAAACTTATCTCCCTCACAACTTTCACACAAACCACTTAGTGAAAGTATATTAATAATTTTTAGTAGTCATTCATTAGATCAGAGATTATTCACTTAATGAATATTTCTGTAATGTAATTTTCACTATAGCACTTTCAAGCAAGGTAAGAACTGGTTTCTATCTGCTTTTAATACCTTGTGGAGCAGCACTCATCAGTTGGCCCAAATCACCATCTCTTACATATATCTTTACCATTGTTCAGTTTATATAGATAACCAATTACTACAGTTTAATTGATAAGTGCCAAACTTATCACCCTCACAATCTTGACACAAACAACCTAATGGAAGTCTAATGAATGACTAATACAAATTATTAATATATTTGCATTAAGTGTTTTGTGACAAAGTTGTGAGACTGATAAATTTGATACTTATCAATTAAACTGTAGTAATTGTTTATATATACTGATTAATGATAAAGATATGTGATTTGGGTCAACTGATAAGTGCTGGTTCAGTATCAAGTGTGCACATGTCCTTGGCCATATATTTATGATTACATTCTCCATAAGATGTCAAAAGCAGACAGAAAACAGTCCCTATTTTGTATGAGAACGGTGTAGTGAAAATTACATTACAGAAATACTATTCATTGAACGTAAAATATAATGTAAATGGCTGAGTATATTTGTAGAAGTAATTTTGTATATATATAACCGATTCATATTTTCTCCCACATTTATTGCTGATATGATGTTACTATTCCTTTATTGAAGTCAGGAATCTCTCAATCACTATGGCCAGAGAAAACTGTTACCCACCTTCCCTTCCCATTCCCCACCTGTTTTTTCCATATTCTTCTCTATCCTGTTCCATCCCATTTCCACACCATTATCTTTGTCCATTCTATGATATTTATATCTAGATCCCCCTTATCTTTTTCCGAACCCAGCATAAAAACCCCAAGAACTCTCTGTATAAATTCACTTTGTTTATTCTCCCACAACTGCATTACTTGTATCCTTTCTGCTTATAAGCATTTACATTCAATTAGCAGATACCTAGTATTTTCCATGCCTTTTTATCTAACTTTCAGATTAAATCACCCATATTTCTCCATTTATGTGTATATTGCTTTGTTGTTAACAATCTTGTTCGAGCCTTAAGCAAGAAACTATTTTCCTTGCTATTATAATAAATTAACTCACACCCAGTATTCTGTTTACTTCTATATATTTTTAAACTCTTTTTACTCTCCATACTACTAGTTTCCGTCTCTCCAACTCCCTATTTTTATTAATGCATCTACTCTCCTATCCCATTCTATGCGACTATAATACTCACCAATCCTCCTACCACAATCAACCCACCTTTTGTACAAATATATTGACATAGAGTTTTATCCAAATCTTCTGCATACTGTACTATTGTTCTCACCTATCTTGTTGTCTACCCTCTATTCGTAACTCAATTAAATACTATTTCAACTATTCTCTTATTATCAATAAATTGTAATTTATCAAATATTTTCATTTTACTTTTTGCATCTCATATAAAAATTTGACCCTCCCATTTCTCCTTGAATTGCCTCCTTTGCTATCCAGACATCTGCATTTAATGCATGTCTTCCTACTTCTCTTTGTATTTTTTCTAAATAATCTAACACTTCTTTACTAACACATAATGCATTGTTACCATTAATTAACCCTGCTACTGCCATTCCCTTCCATACAATTCTTGCTGCATCATATTTATTATATGAAAACACTGTTAATTTCTTTATCAGTACCTTTCTTTTCTTTGCTTCATCAATTTTTTCTTCTATTCATCCAAGCAATTCCTCTGATTACTTAAGACGATTCCCAAATAATTATATCTATTCACCATATTTAACTTTATATCTCCCAACACAAATTCTTTCTTCTCTTTCCCCAGCATTTACCATCATTACTTTTGATATTTCTACACTAAATTTAATCCCTGTCTCTTTACCCATCCTTGTGCACATCTTCAGCATAACTTCCATATCTTCCCTCCTTTCTATGCACAAAAAGATATCATCAGCAAATAAAAGACCTGATAATGTATACACTCCCTTGCCATCTATTAATGGTATCTTTACCCTCTTCCTAGTCCTTTTATTGCACTCTCCATTTCTCTCAATTATAACAAAAACAAAATATGAAACATAGGGCATCCTTGCCTTAGTCCCACCCCATTTTTATCTCTGATTTTATATTTCCTAATTGATACATATAGTAATTTTTTCATATGATCTCTTAATAAGATCCACTAAAATTCCATTCATTCCCAAATTTATTAAATTTACTCATAATCTATGTCTATTTACTCAATCATATGCCTTCTCTATATTTATTTACTCAATCATATGCTTTCTCTATATCTATTTACTCTATTATATGCCTTATCTATATCTATAAAGACCACATATAACTTGCCTACCTGTATTCCTACTCATATCTATAGGTTGTGTGACTATAAATAAACTATCTCCTATATGCCTATCTGTTTAAAAACCTCCTTGTATTTCTCTCACTATATTTTTTCCCATCCATTTTGCTTACTCTTCCAGCCACCACTTTATATAACACTGATGTTACCACTAACGATCTATAATTGCTTATTTTTCTATGATCCTTACCCTTTCTTTTAAGTAATAGTCTCATTCTTGTATTATTCCAGCTATCTCGTAATTCTGCCTTCTGTGCCATCTTATTAAAGCATGATCACAAATTTAATTTTGCCCCATTTCCCAAATTCAACCCCATCTTTGCTGCCCATCCATTTAAATCTCTTGCCTTTCCACTTTTCAACTTCTTCCTTGCCCTATTCAATTCATTTAATGTAAAACTAATATTTCTATTACTATGTGTCTGTTCTTCACATCTAACATCTTTTCTATATCCATTACATACTCATTTAAGTTTGTCTCTAATTGTTCTCCAGAACTACTCTTTTTTTCCTCATCATTTAGTAATATTATTTCTCTCTCCCTTACATTCCTTCTTTTACTATATTTCCAAAACTTTTTGCTCCCATCTCTTAAATTTTATTAATATTCTCCAATAATTTACTATTTAGTTTCACTCTCTCTTTATAAATATCTATTTTGGCCAACTTTTTTTTAAAAATAGTTTTCCCATTTAATATTAACATCTTTTTCACTTCCTTTGTTTTTAATAGCACATTTATATTCTCTGCATGCTTTTTCCTCTTTTACTAATTCTCACTTTTCTATTACTTTTATTCTTCTAAATATTCTCACCTAAAATCCTATTCGCCACTTTTTCTACTTCACCACACCAGTCTTTATATTCACCCCCAACAAACTTTTCCATGATTTCGTCTACTTTTATTTTCTATTCTTCTAACTTATTATTCACTCTCCATCCACATCTTCACTATTCTTTCTTTTACTATTATTTTCCATCATATTACTTACCATTTCTATTATAAAGAAATTATGATACTCTCTCTTCATTATCAAACACTTTAATTTTCATACTTTATTCATTCCCTCTTTCTCTACTAATACATAATCTACTGTGTGAAATATATTATTTCTAGACCATGTGTATTGCCCCTCATAAATACATGGTAAATTTCCAATGCTCAAATTCAATCTCTGACAAAAATTCTCAAAGATGTTCATTCTTGTTATCCACGTCATCAATTTCTTTTGCCCATTCATATCTCCTATAACCATTATTTTCTTTCTCTTTTTTTTTGAAACACTGTATATCCTTAACTAGCTATTCATATATGCTACTGTCCATTCCATTACAGTTTGATTATCTCCAGTGGCCATATATACTATATCTGCCATTCATTCTTGTTTTCCTAGCCTTATCTCAAACCAAAACAATATTGACACTTTACAGTATTTAAATATTTTTTTGATATAACTCCTATACCATCACATCCTTTTTTCTTTTCTATTTATATCCTGCCATACCAAATTTTCCAATGTAGGTTCTTCTTTTAGATGTGTTTCATACTACTGTTAATACCTTAAGCCATTTGTTTTTAACTGCCTTGTTTAATTCCATTTTTCTGGTCTCCTTCCATATTTAAATATCCAATTTTAACAATTTCTTCTTATTACCTTTTTATAAATTCTTTTCACTTTTTCTCTATTTGTAATTAGTTTGTTTATCATTAGTTTTAAAGACCCATTCCCTCTCCACATCTACATCTAGATCACTATTCTTTGTTTACTTCTTACATTCCATCCATTCTTAATCTTATTTTTGATAGTACTGTAAATTAAAACCTTATCCCCCTTACAAGTTTCCCGAACTATAATATTTTTCATAAATCAAATCCTCTAATGCTTCCCTTCCTTGTTTTGCTAAGTACAATCAATCTTTACTGCACAATTCCCTCTTATAAATAAAAAATTCCAAACATTCACAAATATAACATTATTTCTGTGGCATATTTTTTTCAATCGCTCATTTATAGAACATACATTATTTAATATATACCTATTGTCGAATCTTGGTAGTAATCCAACTACTCCTAATCTTCTTTTAACCTTATTCAAATTACTAATCAATTTTTGTATTCATCCAATACTCTCTTCGATGGTTCTGACAAATTATTTGTCTCTACCATAACATAAACATCTATACTCCCATTTCTTTACCTTCTCTGTAACATTCCTAATTCTAACTCCAGGCAGACATACTCTTACATATCTATTTCCCCTTGCAATTACACCCCCCGCATCCTCTAATTAGCAAGTCTTCTATCAAGACCGTCTCATAGTTTACTTTCCCTACTTTTTCTGTAACATTCTCTCCCACCATCTGGACTTCCTTATCTACTTCTTCCTTAATGTTTCTATTCATTAATTTATTGATCTGCTCATACTTCATGTGTAACCCTTCTAATTCTACTTCTACATTCTTTACCTCTTCCTCTATTTATTCATTAATTTATAGATCTGCTCACCCTTCATGTCTAATGCTTATAAGTTTACTTCTACATCCTTTAACTCTTCCTCTATCCTACTTATTCTTTGCCTAACTATCCCCATTGCACTATTTATTTTGTCACCCATATCTCTTGTCATTCCACTAAATATATAATCCATTCTATCATCATTATGAAGATTTTCCTCCATTGTCCCTTTCTCTTTAAATTATTTACACTTGAAAACCATTTTTTCACCTTCTTTATCACATTTATATATGATTTACATAGCCATACATCTTTTATATCCTTCCTAATCTTACTTAAGCACTTCAGATGGAAAACCTTATCATATTCTGTATACTTGATATTTGTGGGTTCATGGCTCCTCCCAAATGTTAATCAAAGAGTACTCCAATTCAAGCGAAAAACGATCAAAGTCTATGATAGAACGTCATAGTGCTACATCATAAGCTTTAATAATCCCAACTTTATAGAATGGAAAAAAATGGCTCAAAGTGATGGTCTATGTAAAAAAGTATAAACATTACCTTTAGCGTGCCGAAACACATTCGCTCCGGCGGAATAATTTCGAAGTACAATGCACAGATTTCAGGAATACATATAATAAATTCCATAAAAATGGTGTTACTACTGCAAAAAGACCTGAATGAAAAATAAGGCATTGCTGGCATCAAATTGCCATTTTAGCTTACGTTTCGTACGAATCCGTAGGTTCTCTACATTTCGATGGATATCTGTGTCATCTGGATCAATAGCACAACAACAGAATGCATATATGTGCTAGTATAAATTCTGCCTAGTTATTGTAGGCTGCCCACCCGTCTGTAATGATGTGGGTGCCTGGGAAAAAAAGAATCGTGACTGATGGATATACGGCGACGACATAGTCTGCATTGCCATCTAATACCACATCTCATCAATGAACACTGTTCATCGCAGTACGGATATTGCTCTTTATTAGCCGCCTTCTCGCTAACCATCTCATTGTCAATTCCAGAGTTCGAAGTTCCTCCATCAATTGCCATGAACACCAAGATTCTGCGCAAATAGTCGGAAGATCTAACATTTCATTTACCGGCATGATTACACGATTTAGGCCTGCTATAGCTTTATTATAATTAGTCGTGAAGTAATGCGATTTTCACAAGAGTTCTCTGAATGGATTTAAAACACAAGATAGCGTACGTACAATTATTTTTGTCAAAGTACCAACTTTACAACTACAGATATTGTCAAAGAACCAAGTTTACGATCACTTATTGTCAAAGTACAAACTTTACATTTACAAGAAAAAAAATGAAATAATAAAATTAAAAAAAAAGTTCGAAATTATTCCGCCAGGCATATGCTTCAGCCCGCTAAGGATCATATTTATCTAAAAATGTTATACCCTACGAAGAAAGAGTATGCCTTAAAAATACAAATTTGTCTTTCTTTAGCTAATGTAATTTTCACCGCATGTGTGCAAATTCATATGAATATGTAACAAAATAATAAAAAAATGTAATAATTAATGCTCATAACATTATTTAATTTTTCATTTAACAATCAGATAGGAGTTATTTAAAATCCGGCGCACAGAAATTATTAAACAAAGTAAAGAAATTGGAAGGCGGATTTTTTTTTTAAAGTTTTAAGATGGATCCTCTTATTTATGTAAGCGCTGCTATTTTAGTTGCTATTGTTTTGATTTTCATTTCTCAATTCCGTTCTGTCAGGAAAACCCGTAAGTTATTATTTTGTTAATGAATAAATTTTAGTCCATTTAGATTTTGATACGTTACAATACTTCAGTATTTGCTTTTCTGTTTGAATTTTTTCTAAATTTGACTATACGTATGCATATTGAGTCATCAATGAGAATTTTTAAAAATTAAATAAAAAGTAATTTTTGTAAGTTCATGAATTACTAGGAAAGTCATCAAGAAAAGTTACTTTTTTTTTTTTTAATCAGTTATAATATTACCATTTTTTTTTTTGTAAAAAGTAAATAATATGCTAAATAAATTTAATTTTTTATAGAAAATAGCAAATTATTTATAGGAATAATAAATGAAATTATTCATTAATTGTTAGTTGAAGATTGGAAACTGTTTTACAATCAAAATATTTGTCTGGCTAATTAAGTGGCGCTAGCGACAAATGATGGAAAAATATGGGTGATTTAGTCTGCAAGTTGTGCAAGGAATGCATAGAACATATTAGGTATCTGTTAATTGAATGTAAATGCCTGAAAGCAGAAAGGGTACAAATAATGAAATTGTGGAAGAATAAATATAAACAAAGTGATCATACGAAAAGTGGATTATTGGTTTTTATGCTGGGTTTGGGAAAAGATAAGGGGGATTTAGATATAAAGACTACAGGGTTGAGAAAGATTATGTTGTGAAAATGGGATGAAGCAGGATAAAGAAGAATATGGGAAAACTTAGAGTGGGGAATGGAAAGGGAAGGTAAAGTGGCTAATGGGTTTCTCTGGACATAGTGGCTGAGAGATTCTTGATTCTGTATAAGAAAGTCACAGTGCATCATATCACATATCTTTAATCCTGATTTTATTTTGTGTGTTTGCTTTGATTTATTTTATATGTTATTATTTGACATTATGTTTAATAAAACATAAAAAAAGTCTTAATTATTAAGTTGTCTTTCTCTTTATTTCATTTAGATTTAGCTTAAATTGTTTTTTTATAATGTAGCCTTTTTCTCCTGGTATACAAATTTATAATAATAGCTGCATATTTTTTTTTTATAATCTTTTTTTTCTTAAAGGCTTATTTTCTATTCAATTCAATTTTGTTTTATGCACATAGAAAGGTATATTATAGTGTTGTCTATTTTTCATGCTGATGTCAAAAAATATCTGTTTGAGGAAGTATCTTTTCTAATGATAAAGTATCAGTTTATATTTTCCAGTATTTGAAATCATTAATTTACAACATTATTATTTCATATTTTTCTTATTAATTGTTATTGCTATACCTATTCTCTTATTTTATTTATGAGACATGTTACCATCAAATAAAATGTGTTGTTTTGCTCATAATTAATTATATTAATAATGAATGAGAAGACACATTAATGTTATAATAGTTAATATTTTGAGATTTACGTATAGCAGACTTGTGCTTCCTAATGTTTTCACTTTGATCAAAAATTTTTCAAATCCTTATAATTTAATCATTAGTATGCACTCTGCGACTTTTTATCATACTTGGAGAAACCATCAAATTGTCATGAAACACTACTGAAAATGTTAAATGATAAATTAAATGCCTACATTTGAACTAAAATATTGTTTAGCAGATTTTGGTGAAACAACAGTCAGAAATAAATAGTGATTACCCCCCTTCTCCCAAAAAAAAAAAAAATGTCCAAGATACTATAATTTTTTTGTTAAGCCATCTGTCTGATGTAATATTATTTTGAGAGCACACATACACAAAGATATTTGACTTGATTTGTTTAAGAAAAAAACTATATCTATAATGCCCATGATCTGTTTTTCATTATGTTCATATGTAAATAAGAAAAATCCATTTGTCAATTTCTAAAATTGTTAATTTCCACCTGTCCACTGGTTGTATATTGTTTTGATTAACACACACAGAGAGAAAATTGTATTATTTTCATTTCATTTAGTCAAACAACAACACTCGGAAAGAAATTGATGGTATTTTGCCCTTCCTATCTCTAAAATCTCACAAAAATCTGTATCAATTTTCAAAATTCATCACCCATGTAAGCACACAAAAAATCTAGGGGTTGCTTGATCTGAAAGCAGTATTAAACCCTTAAAAGAAAAAGTGCCCAAATGTACTAACAGAATCTCACAGATTTAACAAAAAAAATACAGTGATGATATACCCTAATTCTATAAACTAATAAAATTCTAGCAGATGATTGAAATCCAAAAAAAAAAAAAGTACTACCAATTAACAAATGCTATTTCTCCCTTGTTCTGCCTTGAACGGGGGGGAGAAGAATCTCCTATTATTTGATCTAAAGTTTTGATATTGTCAGTTATAATGGAATAATAGCTGGTAAATCTTTTTTTTTCCATGTGGATGTTTATTTGTTAACAACAACAAATGATTACTAATATTTGTTTTTAAATTATCCAACTATCTGTAGTATTATTTCAGTCACATATACAAAATTATTATTTTGACTTAATTATTGTTATTTATTCATTGAAATTATCTAGTTTTTTTTGCACATCACTTGCAGTATTATTTTAATCACACACAATAATTACAATATTATTATTTTGACTTTATTTGGTTTAAAAATAAATAACAGTATTCATGGCACCCATTATCTATTTTTCTTTATTTTTGTTTGTAGATACAAAATTGGGGGGATCCCATTTATCGTTTTAAAATGCTTTTAAAAAAGTACATGTAATCAAATTTTTCTTATTTTTCTTTATCAAATTTAAAGAAAAATATTTTCATTTAGTAGTTTCAGTAGCGTTCAGTGACTCCCCCAGGAATGAAAAAAGTTTCAGATTACCACAACAAATAAAAAAACAACAACAACATGTATATCAATATTAGAATTAAAAAATCCTCAAGATTAATAATAGAAAAGTACATATTGTTTATTCAAACTGATAATTAGTGTGAAATTAATTTTTTTTCTTTGAAATTTTTTTCATAATTTATTTGCAAATACTTGAATTTTATGCCAGAAATGATAGACAAAACATTTTATACATATTTTTAAATTATTAATTATAGCTCAAAAATAATTTTTTTATTATCCAAATTTTGCCAGCATAATCATAGGGTTCAAAGAATCACAAATTGGTAATCCCAGTATTAGCAAATGGTTGCATTTGGGCTTTTGATATTTATCATTGGGGATTTTCTTATTGCATTAAGAGAATTTAAATTACCAGTTATTGTGTTCCAGATATTGCAAAACATTGTCAAGAGTGAATAATAATTTTGAGAAAGAAAAAATAAAAATTTTGTGACTTTTTAAGATTAGTTATGTGTTTTCATTAATAAATTATGTATTCATAGAGTTGTTTCTGACTGAATTTAAGATTTAATAAAATTAATCAATATGGCTACAATGTGTAGATGAAAAAGTTTAAAATTTATAAACAAATGTTGAGAAGAGATGGAATTATTTTTATTAAAATTATAATCTTTTCTAACAATTTATTTTTCAGTATTATTTTGATAGTTAATTTTATTGATTAGATTTTATTTCATCCATTTCTTGTAGATATTTATCTTAGAGAATATTTTGCATTCAAAACTAAATTTTGGTATAATTAAAATTTTTATTTGTCAAGAAAATCTATCAAAAATAAATATTCATGTCAGGATTTTATGTGAACATCATGATGTGCAATGTAGTTAGACATGTTATTGCACAAAAATTTCTAATCCTATTTTGAGTATAAATGATCATTATTTATCTAATTAAATAATTCTGTGGCAATTGTTATCCAATAGAAGTACCATATATGATCAAAGCTGAGAAGCTCATTAACCTGAGTTGGCCAAGGAAACATCCTGATCATCTTATTGGAAAATTATTGATATGATACATTTAAATATTAGCCTTTTATAAAAGAAAGAAATCTTTTATGAAAAATATATGCTCATGTAGGATTTTCTTTCTGCATAATATATTTATATATATTTGAAACAATATCCACTTCATGTCCATAATTTAAAAAATTCGAAATAAGTTTCAAAACTAAATCTTTTAAACAATTTTAATAAATAAAAATTATATATATATAATTTATATGCACAGGTAAATGTATATGATATAATTAATAATAAATTTATTTTAAAAGTATGTTAAAACAAAGTGTTTTTTTTATTAACAATTACAAAGTGGAAATGAAATTCTTAGAAAAAGTAATTAAAATGCTTCTAAACAGATTAATTAAGTAGGGAGATAAATATCTGATGTAATTTAGGCTGTTATTTTATTAATCCATTTCAAAGATAAAAATTTGTAAATGGTATGATTGGGCAAATTGAACTATGAACCAAAACGGAGGTCAAATACATTATTTATAACTAATAGATCGAAGGATTCAAACAACTATAGTTCGATCCTATTTTTGCTGAAAAGTGAGATCAAAAAGTTGTAAATAGGGATCGTAAGCCAGTTTATGATTATTTTGCATCTTCTGATTCTTCTGTTTATTCTGGTATTCTGATGTTATTCTGATTATATTCTAATTTTATTCTTATTCTGCTGTATGCTTTAAGTAATCTAGCTTGTCTTATTCAGCTGCTGTGTTTATTCATGTATTTTGGTTCCAATGCCATGTTGGAGTAGAGAAGTTGCCATAAGTCCATCACTGAATCCAGAAAAGAAAGTCGTCAACCAATGGAGAAACATTTTGAACATTGTGTCCAATACATATATGCTTTATACACATAAACTTCTAATATGCAAAGCTACAGGAAGAACCCAGCTGTCAAGCAAAGAATAGACTACCACTGAAACTACCTAGTGAATTTTGAATTGTGATTAAAACTTACCGCCACCATAGCTATGGTTCAATGAATAAAGTCCACCAAGATAAAACAGTACCTAAAGAATGAACGGAACTTTTAATGCTGAAAGAAATAAGTATGAACTTTAAAAGAATATAAATCTAGCATTACTATTATTTATCTCTTTTGTCCATAATTGGGGATGGCAAGGGATTGTTGTTTGTTTTCTTTATCCTGCCTCAATTTAGATGCCTGATAATTTTATATAAGCAATTAAGGTTATTATCACAATCTCTGGCCATGCTTTTAATGATTTATTGTTTTCAGTCATTTCCACTTACTTGAAAACAAACAATAATTTAAACCTGTAATTTAATGAACCCTGAAGGGAATTCAAGCAGACTGCATAGACAGAATAAATTAATATTATCTTTTTAATTGTTTTTGAATAAATTACAGTTTTAAGAAAACTACCCTTTACTTTTGAGGAAGGATAATTGGGAGTATTGATATAAGTGAATTGCTGTAAACTTTATTTCGCGCTTTGTTTACATACTGCAGTAATCTGCGATAGATGGAAATTCCTACTATATATTATCTGCCTTGTCTTTGTACATGTTATAGATGATACCTGCTGGTCACTCTTATGCTTAATACGCCATAGACGTAAATTTCTAACATATAGCATATGTATGTATAAATGAATAACTAATGTAATGCCGATGTTGTTTCTTACATTTGTTTATATAGCATTTAATTACATTCCTGCATTACAGCTTGAAAGCATTTATGATAGTCCAGTTATTTAAATAATTTATAAATTTATTGTATTCTCAGACTGGGTTTATTAATCTTAAAACTAATAATAATTGTTTGTGATCGCTAGTCTATGCAGCGAGTTTATATATTTTCAGAATTACTTAATGTGTTAAGAAGCATTTAAATTGTATTATACCATATATAACATTCTGTGCATAAATTTAATTGTTGTTGAATGAACTTAATTATTGAATCAATCATTCATTAAGCATATTAACTTGTTTATAAATTGCCTAGGGAGTCAATTTATGCTATTATGTGTGTTATCTTTTAGTATATACATAAATAAATTGTAATGTCTCATTAATTTTTTAGCCTTTTGTCATTACTTTGCAATCAATTATTTAACTAGAATAGGATGAGAGTCTCATGTGTCTAGCTAATCCTAGCAGGCCATAAAAGAAGAAATTGTTATTCCGTGACATAGGAATGAGGAATGTACATAAAGATTGTTCTTATGTGATTTCTATGTGGGTTGTACATTTTGGACAGTTACAATATACACGCCTATTGCATATAAAAAAATGATTGCCTTAACAGTCAATTCTTAGTATTGGTGTTGATTAGTTTCATGTGATTTACATTTATAAACCAATATAGTTTTGAGAAAAATCAGCTTTAATAATATGTAATGGTCATAGGATGTTGATATAATCTTTTAAAATACAATCATGTCAATATTCTTAATCTCAAACAGACATAATACTAAAAAGAACATGCTTACTTAGCCTTCAGGATTGAGTTAATAACCATGATGATATATAATACTGGTATATCGTTTCATCTATGATTATCATGACAATCTAAAGCCATTTGATGAGCATCAGAGAAAAGGTTGCAGGGATGATACCATGTTTCTATAAACTCAGTGATTAACACTGACCAATTTAACATACTCTATTTATAATACCTGACCAAATCAAGGATTGCATGACTTATTCCTGAATGAAATATTATGGAATTAATATTCTGTTCTGATAAATTTCATATAATAAATTGGATTCATAACAGTGATTAAAAATTAACTAAATAAAGTGATTTATTTACAGATTAGTAATCAAATAATTTACAGAATTTTACATATCCTTATTTCAAATGTTAAATATTATTTTATTAATTAACTTTTATATATGCTTAAATAAGACATTTTAGTTTTTTATATTCAGTATATCTTTTTTATATTTAATATAAAATAATTAATAATCCTCTTTTCCTTTTATATTAATCTAATGAACTTCTAATTTAAATTGTATTCTTGTTAACATTAATAAGTTCTTCTTATATATATATATAAATCCTCATTTCTTTTTATGTTAATCTAATGAACTTATAATTTAAATTGTATTCTTATTAGTATTAATAAGTTCTTACCAAAATATATTTTTTTAAATTTAACAATAAGTAATATATTTTTTGATTGATACTATTTTTTAATTATATATTTTTTTTATATTCACAAGTACTTATAGAAAGATAATATGCAATATAATTGTAGCATTCAATAGTCATAGAAAAATGTTCGATTTCAACATGAACAAAATCTATAAATGTTAATTATTCAAACCATAGTGTTGAATATAATATGATCAAGTATTGATTGCCATAAATAAATACCCAATACTTTTAATTTCACGTGTCAATGATCCTTAGAATGATAACCCATTTATTTAGAAACATTTAGATGTATAGTCTTTTGTTTTAAAACTTGAGAGATGTGCAAAAAAGAATTATTTTCAATATTTTTGAAATGTATCTTTATTTTTAAATTTGTCTTTTTATTTCTGTTAATGAAGTTAAGAATCACAAAACCATATTGTTTAAAATATTTTTAGTTAATGAGTCTTATTATATTATGTGATTCTCGGCTAATGAAAGGATTTTTTTTTTAGTGATTTACAGGCAATGAAATATGTTTTAACAATAACAGTATATATATACATTTTGATTTTATAATCACAGTTCCTATTGACTGTGTTATTTGAAAAATATTACTGAATGAAATTTAAGAACTTTAAAGTTTTGGTGAATTCTGTAATGTTTTTAAACTTCACAAATTTATTAATTTTTAAATTCTCCAGACATCATTAATGGAATTAGTTATCTGATTTTTGTTTATTCACTTCAGAGCAATTTCTTTATGCCTAAGTAATCAATCATATATAATGCAAAATAGACTTCCACAACTGACATCTGAATTATTGCCATTTATAATATTTAATTTGATATTTATTAATTATTCATGCTTACAGAGAAAGATTATTGTTAAATGCAGATTAAATTTAAATTATTAAGTTAGTTTTCAATATAAAAAAATTCAACATGAGTAATCAATTTCATTTTTTTTTCTTAATGTTTTTTATATTTAACAAATGTTCTTTATCATGTACTAATGAATTAATTACAGATTTCCTGGGCTTTTTTAATCATATCTTACAAATTCTTTATTCTGAATTCTGGTTTACTTTTAATTCTTTGATATCTTGCAGCAGTTGATCTTTCCAACATAATTTTGGTCTCAGAAATATTTAGCCAATCAAGTATGTTTTTTATATTGATTTCATCATCTTTCTTTTTTTGTTTGTTTATTTTTATTTATGCAGTTACGGATTGTCGAATTCATGAAGCTCTGTTTTTCTAATCTCCCAGGTTTCATTTGTCAAGTATTGACTAACAAATTATGGAGCTAAAGTATCAAATATATCTTTTCTATTATTATTTTTCGAAAAGTAATATTAACTGAAACACACAGGCTTATTATATACCTGTGTCTATATATGTAATATATAGGGTATATGAGCACAGACTACACTTGAACACATATATGTTGAAACGATAAATAATCACCAATATACGTAATATTACTAAATTAAATAATTTTATAAATACTGTTAATTTTTATCAATGGTTTTAATATTTTCTTAAATAATTATGTTCCTCACTAATGAAAGCCACAAGCTAGAAACTATTCTGGGGATATTGGATGAATAGGTATTAAATAAGAATTTTATGCACAAATCTTTTTGCATCCATTGATTATTAAAGCTTGTACTGGGTGGCATTACTGTATGGACAATTTGCTACTAATTTAACAGTTTGTGTAAGCATAGGAAATTGTGATCATATGATGTTTTAATGGTTTTATAAAATCAAATATAAAAGATTAGCAGTCATTAAATATATATAATATAATTACTTTCTTGATATAAAGTAGCTTTTAAAATAAATAATACATATCAATAATTGTTTAATTCATGCTAATTCAGTTGTTTACCTTGTTCTGGGAATTGGATTTGAGATTTAAGACTCAATTTATGACATTTATTACACATGCACATAATAAAAATAATGAGCGAGAAATATTGCCTTGGAAACACTTCTTTTTAGAAAAATTCTACTACCCATTATTTTTTATCAAATGTAAATTTTTGTAAGTAAGTATAAAATTCTTATTTCTAATGATTTGATTTTAATAAAAATGTCATATTTAGCTACTTTAGAAGAAGTTGCACAGCCTATACGAAATGCACCTGCTGCACGTATTGGAGGAGAAGCAGGTCCACGCCGTAGAAATCGTGCAAGAATTCCTAGGCAATCACAACATCAAGAGTTATCTGAAGAAGATGAAGGTAAAAACTTTGGATTTATTTGTATGTTTATTACTATTATTTTTTTAAATATTACTTTCATTAACCAATTTTATATTTTTAATCAATAGAAATTTCTGTATTTTGTATACAGCTGAGGATAACAAGATGGGTAATCAATTCATTTTGGGTTATTTTTTGATTAGGTTTTTGTCTATTTAGTTATCATTCAGAAAAAGTTATTGTACTTGTTTTTTTTTAAAAGAAATTCAAAATTATTAAAATTATTATAATTTTGGACTGAATTTAGATTTATATAATATATCAGAATAAAAAGTAGCATTTACAACTTTAAAGTGCTTACATAAATGAATACTTTTTTAAAATTGATTTAGGTTGATGAATTATTTTGCTGCATTCATTTGCTTTTAAATTATTTCCTGAATGATATCTCATTAGCCAGAAACTAATAAGAAGAATCAATAGACATAACCAATCTAGATGAACAAATTTCTGATTTAAGATTTATACAATAAATCAATCTTTATTTTAAAACTGATAATTTTTTATTTATTTGTTACTTATTTTAACTATTTTGAGTTTGGCAATGACATTTAATATTCGTTGAATGGTTATTTTTAGAGGAGGATGATGATGATTTTCCAGGAAAATTCGAAATACCAGATGGAAAAATTGGTGCTAAAAAACGAAGGAAGTTAGAAATGAAAGCTGAAAAAAGGGCAATGAGAGAGGTATGTATTTTTTATCCATTGAATAAAGCATGGCTACAATACTATTAAAAAGTAATTACTAATTCTACCAAACTTGTACGGTTCAAATTAATATGAAAAGGTAGAATAAAACTAATAAGAAAGTTTTAAAAGCACTGAGCTAACTTTCGGCGGATTACTGTCAGAATCATAGTGCTGAATAAAAAATCGCCGTTAAAAATATGCATATATAATGGTGAAAATTAATATATAAATTAGGCGCAGTATGTAAATAAAAATTCTGACTGTGAAATATTGATAGAATGCTATTACAGAAAACTATAGTTGCTTAAAAAAATTAGACAATTTTAATAATATTAAAATTTAATAAACATGCAAATTATTGCTTTTGTAGATTTATTAAATCAAATTTAAGAAATTATTTGACATGAATACATTATCATGTAATATTTTATTAAAAGTGATTAAATATGAGCAAATATAAAACAGTTGATGTCTAATATACATCAATAAAAATTATACTAGTTTGTTCTTTTGTGTTACATTTCTGGGTATTAACATTAATAAATTAACATTATTAAAAATATTGCTGTTCTTAATTTATTAAAATGTTGTGCTTTTAATAATACCATTCGTCACTGTATCCATTGTTATCTATCTATGTCTTTTTCTTTTATTGCTTCTTGAACCCAATATATCTTGCATAATTTTTTGTTTTGTTGTTATTATTACTGTTATGATTTTTATATACGCATTATCGTAACTGGCAATAATTGTAATGTAATGATTAAGTAAATAAAATATATTTGTCTATTTTTCCATCCATCCATTTCTATATATATATATATTAAAGTAAAAGGAAATACTTTAATTATTTTTACTAATATAGCTTTGGGTAGTGTTATATTTTATATATATATTATAATAATACATAAGCTATGATGAGACATAGTATATATGTGTTGTGTGTTTATATGTGAGTTATAGTCTTGCAATTAACATTATAGTAGAAATTTGGGAAATCCAATATTTATTTATGTTACATGATATTAAATATTTCGATAAACATCTTAAACTTCTCTCCTCTCTCCAAGCAAGCCATGCATAGGTCTGTATTTTTTAAGTCCCAAGCTATTTCAATGATTGTCTAAAGAATCAGTGAGAAAACCTATTTTTGGATATTTAATATTGACTATAAATTTTAATAATGAAATAATTACTATTATTATCTATTATTTACAAGGCATCATGTTTTTGTTTTGGATAATGAGAATTCTAAACAAATATTTGTGTTTTACAACTATAAATGTCAATAAAAGAAGACAAACAGATTTGGATGTTTCACAAATGAATAATAAATGACAACAGCAAAATAGTTAAATAAATCAATTGCTTCATAAAATATGAATCATAGACTCTTATATATTGCTTAATTAAATATGTTTGATATAACATAATATAAAATATGTGTATGTGTAATGTATAAATATTAACATATATTTTATTATTTCTTAATGTATATAAATAATTCTGAATAAACTTTACCTATTTTGATTTATCATATTCCTTACTTTTTTTTTATTTATAACTAATAATAATGAAGAGAGCGAAGAAAGTTAATTGTGCATTACCCATAAATAATATCTTTGTAACTATATATGTAATCATCATCATCATCATCAACCATTATCAATCCACTGCAGGATGAAGGTCTCTCCAAGTTTAATCCATCTTCTCCGATCTTTAGCTTCTCTTCTCCACAACACCCCTGCACATTTTCTTATTTCATCCATCCATCTCACATGTGGTCTCTTTCTGGGTCTTTTACAATCTCTTGGAATCCAGTTTAAAATTTCAATTGTCCATCTATTATCATCTCTTCTAGCAATATGTCCAGCCCAACTCCATTTCAATCTTTTAATTTTTTCAATAAGGTCAGTAACACCTGTTTGTTGTCTTACCCATACATTGCGTTTTCGATCTCTTCTTGTTACTCCCAACATACATCTCTCCATACTCCTTTGAGTGGTCTGAAGTCTCTGTATTGCTCTTCTATTAAGTGTCCAAATCTCAGATCCATAAGTAAGAACTGGTAAAACACATTTGTTAAAAACCATCCTTTTCAAACACATAGGCATATTTCCTTTTAGTATCAAGTTATTTCTACCAAAAGCACTCCAACCAAGTTTAATTCTATGATTAATTTCCTCCATTATGTTTCCATCTGTATTAATAATCTGACCAAGGTATTTGTAACTGTTAACTTCTTCTAATTCTTCATAATCAATCTTTATTTTCATATTTTGAGCAAATCGATTAAACATTACTTTAGTCTTTTTAACATTTATCTTTAGTCCTACTTTTCTACTTTCATCTGCTAACTCCTGCAACATTTCCTGCAGCTCTGAAGCATTATTTTCAAAAACAACTACATCATCTGCAAAATCTAAATGACTTAAATACTCTCCATTTACTTTCACTCCTTTAGTTTTCCATTTTAATCCATAAAATACTTCTTGCAGCACTGCTGTAAAGAGTTTTGGAGATATGGAGTCACCTTGTCTTACACCTTTCTCAATGTTGATTTTTCCAGTATCATTATGTAATCTAATTGTTGCTGTTGCATTTTTATAAATATTCTTTAAAATATGACAATATCCTGGATCTATACCTTGATGATCCAATGCTTTAATCACTGAAGAAATGTGTATAGAATCGAATGCCTTTTCATAATCTACAAATCCAAAACATAATGACAACTCATATTCGTTTGTCCTTTCTATGACTTCTCTCAATACCTGGATATGATCTATTGTACTAAAACCACTTTTAAATCCAGCTTGTTCTCTTGGTTGGTGGAAATCCAAAGTTCTCTGTAGACGAGTTGTAATTATCTTGGTAAAAATTTTATATAAAACTGATAAAAGGCTGATAGGTCTGTAATTTCTAATATCTTCTTTATCACCTTTTTAAATATTATTACTGCATTCTTCCAATCTTCCGGTACATCTTTATCATTTAGACATTTGGTATATAACTTTGCTAAAATTGTTTCTATTTCTTCACCTGCTTCTTTTAATATATCAATTATAATTCCATCATTTCCTGGAGCCTTTCCTTTCTTCATACACTTAATTGCATGTCTCACTTCTTCATTTAAAATTCTGGGCAATTCGGAAGATGTAATAGATATAGGAGGTACTTGTTCTTTATTACTATATAATTCTTGATAAAAATCTTCTACCAATTTCATGATGTCATCTCTCTTTTTAGTAATAATTCCATCTTTTTTTCTTATTGCAGATATAAATTTCCTACCAATACCAAAATGTTGTTTAACATTTTTGAGACTTTTATTTTCTTCTACAGCTTTCCTTGCTATTTCACAGTTATACTTTCTTATATCATTTTCAACTCTTTTCCGTACCATTTTACAAAATTCGAGATATTCAATTCTTTTTAATACATCATTTTTGTATATCTTCATATTCCTTCTTTTCTTCATAAATTCTCTAGTCTCAGTAGAAATTTTATTAGTCAATTGCTGCTTTTTTCTACCAGCTATGTTTGTTGCAGTTTTTAAAAGTGTATCAGTTATTTTCATATTAATTTCATTCAAATCTGAATCATGTTCAAAATCTCCTAACACTTGAAACCTATTTGTAAGTTCTAATTTAAATTCATTAGAATGTTTCTGAAGATTAGGAATATCAACTGTAAATATTGTTTTTCTTAATAATTTTTGTCTCTCTAGTTTTACATTAACACGTAACTTACACCTTACTAATCGATGATCACTTCCTGTGTTAAATTTATTAAGAACATTACAATCTTGAAATATGTATTTTCTGTTAGTCAAAATATAATCCAATTCTGCTGTACCTTCATTTGGATGCTTCCATGTCCATTTCCTTTTAACATTTTTCTCAAAAAATGAATTCATAATATAAAGTTTTTCTTTTTCTGCAAACTCCACAAGTCTATGTCCTCTCTCATTTCTATTACCATAACCAAAATTACCTACAGCAATTTCATCTTTCATTTGTCTACCAATTCTAGCATTAAAGTCTCCCATAACAATTTTAAAATGTTGTTTACTCTGATCAAAAGCCTTTTGTACATCCATATAAAAATCTTCTACTACTTCATCACTATGAGAACTTGTTGGGGCATAAACCTGAATTATCTGCATTTGGTATCTGCTATTAAGTTGTATAACTAATCTTGCCACTCTGTCCGATACACCATCAATCTCCACAATATTGTTCTTCCACTTTTTATTTATAATGAATCCTACTCCACTTGTATTTCCAATATGTGTGCCTTTATAATAGAGTATATGTCCACTTTTTAAATCAATTGTTTCTTCTCCTTTTCTTCTAACTTCACAAAGTCCAATAATGTCCCATTTAATATAAGACAGTTCTTCTAATTCTTGCAATCTTCCTTCACTTGAAAGTGATCTGCAGTTATAAGTACCTAAATAAGAAGTCGTCATCAAATGGCAACCTGGGTCCGCAATCAGGGGATTCTTAGCACCCTCCGCCTTCGGCCACCAACCGCTGCCTTGGTTGGTGACTTTACAGCCTCCTGGGAATAAGGGCCATGCTTTATTTTTGTCTGTCATAATTGTATATATGTATTGGAAAAATATTTATCATTTACACAAACATTCATTCTGCCTTATCAGGCACTGAGAAGAAAGACCATGGTGTTTCTTGATCTTAAACTCAGAGGTAAAAAGCCAATAAACTCACCACGCTGGCTAATGCGTGTTGGTGAGCAGCCCATCCATGTTCATATACTATATGAATAATCACATAGTAATAACAGCTGCAACGACAAGAACGTATGGAGTGGACTTTAGGAATTTGCCCTGCTCGGATCCTTTAAGGCCTCCAAGAGGAATCAAAGGGTCTCCTTTCAGTAAATAATATTGTTTAAATGTTTCACACATTCATTACATGTGTGTGACAAATTCATATATTTATATATTTCATCATTTGTACTTCTCTCCTTTATAATATTAGAAAATGATTTTATATAATTTATTTGCGGAAATGAATACTTAAAAGTATTTTACCAGAGAAACAAACAAACAAACAAAAAAAATCTTATTGTTTATTACTTAAGTGATTAATGTGTAGACATTTATTGTAATTGAATTGGAAGAATATGTTAACTTATAAGAAAACTAATACAGCTATATTATCAAATATACTTGACTAGATGCATAATATTAATATTTATTGCTTTTTATGCATTGATACATAAATAATTCTGTTATCCATAAAATAACACAACATCAATAAAAGAAAATATTGTCATATGTAGTCAAACTGTGATCTATACAATTTAACTATGCACTTCTAGCATATTTTCAAATATATATAAAATTTTAATAAACAGGCAAAACTCTCCATACAGTGGTGGTACCCTGTGCCAACCAGAGTAATCAATGGATGGATCATAAGATCTAGGTACAGTGCTCACAGATCCAAGGCTCCTCACTGACGAAGGCCACAAGCCAGAAACTAGTCTAGGGATATTGGATGAGTAGGCACTAGATGGGGATTTTATGCACAAGCCTTCTGGCATCCATTGATTACTCTGGTTGGCACAGGGTGGCACTACTGTATGGGGAGTTTTGCCTGTTTAATAACAGTTATGTACTAGCATAAGAGATGGTGATCATGTGATGTTTAGTGGTTTAACATATATAAATTTCTGAGGAATTTACTTGTCTACTCTTTAGGATTAATTCAATATAAACTCTTGATAGATTTATTCTTTTCACACTTCATTCAACTACTGTAATAGAGAATTAAATTTACCGCATAATGTTTAAGCTTAAGATAGATTGATCTTACTCTATTGTAACGATATATAAATATGTCGTTACATTTAATTTAAAATAAAAACTTAAAAGTTCGCAAATAAAAGTAAAAAACTAAACGCTAAAATTAAAATGTTTGTTAAATGTATATACATTCGCACAGATGCCAAACTTTAAAAATATTTTTTTTTAAAAAAACAAATAAATAAGTATTTGAACGTACTTTTTTATAAAAAAAAAAAAAGTATAAGATTTAAAAATAAAAACAGGTATTAATTAATTCTTGTAATCTGTAAATGGAAATGATTGTTTATAAATTGTTTGAAAAGCAAGCTAGCCGTGGGCTCTTGTATAATTAAAATGATCTGATGAAAGATAAGAAAAAAAAAGAGAAATTAGCTTGACCAATGGAAGCACTAAGCCTTGGCTCGGACCCTAACGAAAGTGATGGATTAGTGACGTTTTGTTGATTGAATCTGTGTGATTAATATAAAAAGGGAAATACAGTTTTTTCTGGAGTTCCAGCATTGTGTATTTGAGAGTTGTGGTAGGACGCACATACCACACTCTCTATTTAAAAAAGAAAAAGGAAGAGACAGTGATACCTTGAACCAGCTATTGCCATCTCCAGAACATTATCTTCCAATGGAGGCGTCGCAGGAATTAAAAACAGGAACCTGGACTCTTCTACCATAAGCTATATGAAATGAACAATTATTAAATCAATTAAGAACTTTCGTCAAGTTTTATAAATTGATAAACAAGCCAACTTAAATGTTAAAATGGACTCTTATCTGACTTTTGTAAGTTTTTAAATCAAATTAATAATGTTTAATTTTATATGTTTTCCGATTGATAAACATCATTTCCATTTTTTTTTTTTCTTATTGTAAAGATTATTTAAATGCATGAAATTTAAGTTGTTTATAGACGCTTGCATGGATTCATTCGCGGTTAATTATATTTTGGTTTTCATATTTGATCAAAATATATAGACATTCGATAAATAATGATACCGTACGGTATCTAAAATGTATTTATTCGGATGTCTTTTAAGTTATTGGTGACAACGCAAGTATCTTATGGTGAATACTATTGGGTTACTTATAAATTTCCCTCTGCGATTGTCGGTATCAATAATTTTGTATTTCGATCATTTATGTTTATTTTGAAATGTTTTTGACCATGGAATCTATGTAATCGATCTATACCCAACATTTTTAAACAAATCTGTGCGAACGTATTTAAATGTTAAATTTAAGTCGGGCATGAATGGCTATATGGTTTTGTAAAGTTATATTAAGGGAGGGTAATCTTAGGTTATTCATTTCGTAGTTGAATTGGTTCAATGGATTGGATATATTTGTGTAATTGTAGATGTAGTATGAGATCCGCTTCGGGCAGGATTGCATATATACGCCACACACCTTCTGTTTGCCTGTGGATGGGTTTGTAAGTCGGCAGAAGACCGCAGTCCATTCGTATGGAGTTTTTTGTTTATTGTTCTACTTGCCAACAGATGTATCATTCCTGTTAGTGGAGAGTCAATGTCTTCTCTAATTCTACTTACTGTTCAGATGTACAGTCCTGACAGTACAGTATTTTGTGTTGTCGTATCATGCTACATTGAATACACGAATGTATCAGATGGATTGGCGCCAGTTTGGTTGCGAAATTTGTTGCCTAAGGTTGAATCAGGGAAGAATATTTTCTTTTCAAATGCAGATCTATGTAGTCTGTTCATACTTGACTATCTAAATAAAATATTAAACTCATTGAAACTTAGTTAAATGTAAAATTAAAAGTTAATATAAAAATCTAAAATGTTAAACTTATTCCTCAAAATTTAAATGTTATTTTATATGTGCGTAAATAAATATTTTTATGTGTTAATTTCTGGCAGTGGCTTTTATTTGTTGATATTTAAGATATAAATTAAGATATAGATTTTTATCTCTGCGTCTCCGCTGAGCTAGTGACTAGGGCTAACGATCGGAATATTTAAATAAAGTGGAATCTTAACAGCGCGTATCTGCCTACTCTATAAATTTTTCTAGGCTCAAATGCCTAGATGGCGCACTGGTAGTTGCAGATATTGTTTTTGCGGTTAGATTCGATCTTCACTTTCATTTCGATCGTTATACTATATGTATATAAATCAGTATATAAATATTTTAAAACATATATAAATTTTTGAGAAATTTACTTTTCTACTCTATAAAATGAATTCAATAAACCGTTAAGCATGTGCGCTTGAAAATGCGAAGGTGGGGACCTCTACAGGTCTTAACGACAAGCTTACGCGTTGGAAGAAAAGAAGTTGTGGTTAAGACCTGTAGAGGTTCCTACCTTCGCATTTTCAAGTGCACATGCTTAAAGGTTTATTGCCTTTGTAAATATTACTTAAGTAATCAATGTGTGTTAAATAAATTTATAAAATGAATTCAAAAAAAACTCTTAGCAGATTTATTTTTTCCACACTTCATTCGACTAATGGAATAAAGAATTGAATTTACTTATAATATTTAAACATAAGATGGATTGATCCTACACTATATGTGTATAAATAAGTATGTAAAAAAAGGTATATTAGCAGTGCAGTAACATTTATATAAAATCAAATGAAACACATAATTAATTCCTTATTTTTGTCAAAATTCATTATTGGAAAATAATAATGGATAGTATGTTTAATTACCTATATATCATCTTAACTTTACAATATTATGATTCCAAATATAATATCATTTTTTCGAGATATTTGGAAGTTAGGTAAATATATATATACATATTAATAAAAATTATTTATAAGAAAGGAAAAATATTAAATTACAATGTATTTATTTTGTTTTATTATTTAAAATTAAATACTGATCATTCAGTTATCAAAATCAAATAAAATGCTATCTTATAATAAGACAAATATGCATAATTTTGAATTAATTGACTAATGACCTCACAAAACAATTTATTTGAAAACTTAATGGTTTATTTTGTGTTTAAAATATTATTGATCTGAAATCAATAAACAAGCAAATCTATCAAAATAAATTTTTAATTTTGACAATACAAGATTAAAAATTCAGAAAAAAAGAAAAAAGTATTTACTATTTTAATACCTTAAAAGATTGTACAAGTTTGCTTGGCTGAGCATACAACTTAACAAAAAAGTCATTTTTAGTTTATATAAATGAAAATCCTGAAAAATATTGCTAAATTTTCATTACTCATTAAATTTGGAAGCATAATAAAATATATAGCCTTCATTATTATAAAAGAAAGTGAACTACTTTTGAAGTTTGCTTTGATTTAGAATCGGAAGGTCTCAGAATCGATTCTGTCTCCTAAATTTTTTATGAACTCCCAAGCAATAGAGCCATTAGCCTTTTTATATTTTTTTAAAACTGAAAGTGGGGAGAAATTAAATATTAACTTGGTAGGTTTTTTTTATAACATATTATTATTTTTTCATTCAAAATTAAATTTTATTCATAATTATTCTTGCATTGTATTTTAGCAGCATACTTTTTCACCTTCTCTCTGCTTAAATTCATTATTGTCAGTATGTAAATAAATATCATAGTTTTATTATGCTTTGATTCCAATTAAACATTATTAACATTACTTTAGAAATTTCCCCTCCTATTCATTGCAACTTCATTTACCACAATCATTCTTTTATAGCAAAAAGTAAGATTATTATAGAAAATATAATTAAATATATTGTCAGTATCTTAATTGTGTAAATATATTTGCTTATTCATTATTAAAAAAGCAACCTGTGTAATTCTTTGTAATTACATATCTCATGAGCACTTTGAAATAAAGAGTACATCAGCTATTTTATATTTATAGAATTCTATTTGTCATAGACAATGCTGATAACATACATTTCCTAAGAAATTTGTCCAGAACTTTGTAATGTGCACTTTAGTTTTTGTAGTTTACTTTCATTCAGTTAATTAGAATGTAAATTTAAAATCTTATTTTCCATTGCTTTTTTTATTAAGTTGTATAATATATTTATTTAGCTTATTTAATGTTTCTACATTGCTAATATTATCTTTATAACTTATTCTTTTCCATTCTCATTCATACCTTAAGTTTTAAGGTCTCATATTTTCTTTTCTCTTTTCCTAATCAACCATGTTACTGTATCATATTTAAATTATACTACATTTTGACAATACTTTTTTAAAATCTAACTTTAATGAGTCATAAAATTTTCTATCTTTGGAATAAAAATCAATTTAACCATTGTATTTCTAAGTCTAATTTTTCATATGCTACTTCCATTATCAATTAACCAATATTAATCTTCTTATATTTTTAAAATTCTTTTAAGATACAGAACCTCAATTATACAATTAATGTTAGAAAATTAAATTTGTTAAATTAATAAGAATCATATGTTTGACATTTAATAAATTTTATTTAGAAAATAAATAATTGAATTTTCTAAAATTCAAGTATTTACCAATTTCAGATCTTAGCCTATGGCTTTATGGATTTAGAAGATAAAACAGTTCTAGTCTGATTTCATGAAAATATTATTTAATTATAATTATAAATTTATTTAACGCACATTGATTACGTAAGTAATATTTACTAAGGCAATAAACCTAAAGCATGTGCAGTTGAAAATGCGAAGGTAGGGACCTCTACAGGTCTTAATCACAAGCTTAACCGCTTCAGCTTCACCTATTTATATAGAAAGTAGGTTGAAGTAAAGAAGGGTTTCCCTCTTTTCTTCCAATGCATAAGCTGGTGGTTAAGACCTGTAGAGGCCCCTACCATCGCATTTTCAACTGCACATGCTTTAGGTTTATTGCCTTAGTAAATATTACTTACGTAATCAATGTGCATTAACTAAAATACAACTTTAAAATTATCCTAATAGATTTCTAACTATAAGATCTTTCCATTGACTCATTGTAAATCGAAAGATTTCGCGAGTACTAATGTATAATAGGAATTGTGAACTTAATCAGTGAAGTATTGAATAGCTTCACACTCTCAGATCTAACCGCTTCAGCTTCACCTATTTATATAGAAAGTAGGTTGAAGTAACGAAGAGTTCCCCTCTTTTCTTCCAATGCGTAAGCTTGTGGTTAAGACCTGTAGAGGTCCCTACCTTTGCATTTTCAACCGCACATGCTTTAGGTTTATTGCCTTAGTAAATATTATTTAATTATATGATTGGGTTTTGAGTATTGAGTTTGTTTTTAAATTAGGTGTTTGAGGAATTAAAATTTATTATTCATAATGAACTTTTTTTTGAAATATGCATTATTATGAAGAAAAAAAAAGAACATAAAATCCATATAATGTTTTTTTTTTTGCAGGCAGAAGAAGCTGAACGTGCAGATAAACAACGACGGCAAGCACTTTTAGAAGAAGAAAGAAAAAAAGAAGAAGAAAGGCTAAAGGCTGAAGAGCTTCAAAAAGTAATGTTTTAACTACTTAAAATTTTTTTTGTCTTCTTTAATATTTTTTCAAATTCTTTGAATGAAAGTTATCCTATAATTATTATTTTGATTCATTGTGTCTCATAAATATTGCCATCATGAATCTTGAACATCAAATGCTATAATAATTTTATTAAAAGTTAATGGAAAGCAATGCATATTGTAGCTGAGGATGATCAAATATTCTTTTATACTTAATCCTTTGGCAAGGGTCTTACTGAAGTCATAAATCTTGTTATTAAATAAATACCTTTATTATATATATATAAGCATTTTTATGAAATTTATGTATTGTTTTTTGTCTCCATATAGGAACTTGAAGAAAAAGCAAAAAGAGAAGAAGAAGAAAAAAGGGAATATGAAGAATATTTAAAATTAAAAGAATCTTTTACAGTTGAAACAGAAGGTTTTTCTGGTCTTCAAACAGAAGAAGAGGTATAATAATAGATTTATTATGTAGAATTTTAAATAGGATCTAGTTTGTTTTTGCTCTAAACTAAAAAATGACTCATCAATCACTAAATTTTTTTTTTTTAATTTTTTAGTAGAAAATTATGCATACTAATGAAAACAGCAGTAGAACGAAAATAAATGAAAAAAAAAGAAGAAACATAAAAAAAAAAAAAAACAACTTAAATTTTTTAGCTACTTAATGATCTATCAGAATTCTAAGCTGAGAAAGCAGAGACAGAGATTCAGTCAAAATTTTAAATTATTTACTGTTTTTAGTTTATTTTTTATTTTGTTTTGGTTAATTGTTTAGGAGTTTTATAATTTTTATTTTCTCTCTTTATATATATCTGTACTACAATTCAATATACAAATGCTATATTATTCAAATTCACTCATTTTTGATGATATCATCTTGAATAAATATGTTAAAGTTATTACTAATCTTTTTTTTTTCAAAGACTATAAATTATTATTTAATTGTTTAGTCCAAATATAATATACTTTAATACTAAGTTTATGTTTTATTCACAATTAACGAAGCTATACATAACAATTGATAAGCTAAGCGCTTTCGGGAATTCAATGTTCTCATATTCATAGCTCTTTTCACTAGTAGTTAGTGAATGCCACAGCAATGCATGCAAATTTATTCAATAATGTTTAAACAGCCTACTTTTTAGAGATAGTAAAGCAGGCATCTTTTCGGTTGATTGCTTTGGGATCATCGGCAATAAAACAAGCCTCCTTCACTTTGCGTTTCATATCGTTGCGCTTTGTGTACATTATCTCGACTGAAGCCAGTTGGAAGATGTGACCAGCGACTCTTTTGTGCTTTACAAATATTGAGTTGCCTTCGGTCTTAGTTTTCTTTCCTGTTGTACATGCATCGATGTTGCGATACTCTAGTTGCAATATTTGCTTTAGTTTCACCATAGTACGTTGCTTGGCACCCTCGTTGGGAGAAAATCATCTTGTACACGATGTGGGGGGGGGTTAGTTCAGGTTAATTATGTCCTTTGCATTGTTGAAAGCGACTTTGAAGTTATTGGAAAGTTTTTTGATTAAAAGTTTAGCTATAGAGGGTATATATGGTAGCAGAATCCGTGGTTTATTTATCGCAGATGATTCCAAAGCAATCAACCGAAGAGACACCTGCTTTACTATCTCTAAAAAGTGGGCCATTTAAAAGTTATTGAATAAATTTGCATACATTACTGAGACATTGACTAACTACTAGTAAAAAGAGCTATGAATATGGGAACATAGAATTCCCGAAAGCACTTAGCTTATTAATTGTTATATATAGCTTCATCAATTGTGTATAAAATTCAAGCTTAGTATTATGAAATATTAATGAAGCTAATTGTTTAGTTATTACAATATACTTTAAACTGAATTAAAGATTAATGTATCTGTTATTAAATCCAAATAAACAAATATTATTCATTTAATCTATCTCTTTTTTCCTATTCATGAAAATCATTTGCTTTTTTTAATGACTTTATTTATATGTTTTAGAAGTATATAGAGTTTGTAAGTTTTATTATACATTGTATATATCAAGCATGAGTGGGTAAAAAGGAAGGAGTTAAATGAATAATATTTGTACTAGAATTTAATAATTGAATTTAAAGTATATATCTAGGTTAAAAAATGAAATAATTCTTTATAGCCTAAAAATTGATTAATAATAAATATTTAACATATTTTTCAAAAATGATATTGTCAAAACTAAAAATGTTCAAGGAATGGTGCACATGTAAATTAAATTGTAGAAATTTTCTATTGGTAAATACTAAAACATGATATTTTTAGGCATGTGCAAACAAAGATCTAATCCAGATAAAAAGCTACTTTTGCCAGAAATATATCTTGAGGATTGTTTTTTTTTTTTTTATATGCCATTATTCATATGTTTTAAGAATTTATAGAGTTTGTAAGTCATATTGTATTTTGAATGTAAATATATATATTTAAATGAAAATTTTGTCAGGCAAAAAATGTAATTTGGAATTATCCATTCTGTTGTTCAACTTGAAATCTAATCGTATACATACACCTATATAGAAATTATGACAACTAAATTTTAAAATTCCTAAATAGGTAATAAAATTGATATAATTCTTATAAAAGGTAACAATTAAAGCTCAGAAGTTTTATAACTAAATAGGCATGATTTCGGAAGATTACTGCCAGAATCTTAGTGCTAAAGATTAGCAGTTAGCACTATGCCTATATATATATATATATATATATATATATGATGCTTAATATGTAAATGTAGCATGTAAATGTTCCATTTGTTTTGACAGTCTGTTGGGTAGAATGTGGATTTTTTGTGATTGTCCAAATCTTTTTATATTTTCCATCTCTTTCGACACAGATTGTTCTCACATTAGTGGGAGTGAAAGTATGATTTGTAGTGAACTCGTGTTCAAGAAAAATTGATTTGTATTCATTATTCTGTTTGGTTCTAACTACTAAACTTTAAATAGGATTCTGATTCTGATAGTAATTTGCCGAAAGCATGCTTAGTGCACTCTAAAACTTTTGAACTTCAATTGTTACCCTTTTATAATACTCGATTATAACAAGTTTATAAGAAGTACATTATTTGATGAAAAGCGAAGTAAACATTTAAAATTAATATACTAAATTTTTTTAAAATTAAAAAAAAAAGGAAAAGAAGTTAATACATTAAAAAATAATTACTTTTTTTTTTCTTTAATTGATTTTCAAATATATCTAGTCAGGAAAGGTATTAACACAAATGATGAACTTTTTCAGTAGAAAACTATAGCTTAAAAACATAGTTAATGAATAATTTTGTTTACTATTACAATTTTGTTGTACTGTTTACTATTCAGTATGCGAGTGAAGCAAGAAAAAAAAAAACATTTTTTAATAGTTGTTTTGAAATCTCCATATAAGGACCAAGATATCATGGAAAATTTTGAGAACTGGAGCAGACTTATGTTTGGAGTCATTTTTATTTTTACAATCTAAAAATATATTTTTATAATTATAAAAATGTGCTGAGAATATTATTTATAAACTTGATTTCACAATGTAAATATAAAATGTAACAACTTTATTGAATATGATAGTCATTTTATCTTGTTACTTAATGCATGTCATAGTTTATTTTTAAAGATGAAACATAAACTTTTACATTTCAATTGGTTATTCTTCATGGAAAGTTAAAAACACTAATTGAAATTATAGATCAAATGTAGTCCAGATTATTAATGTATCCAAATCCCATTATTATTCCTAGGGAAGATTTTAAGTGCAATGTTAAGTTGATTTTAAGTTGTTTTTTTTTCACATCATTATTTTCCACATTCTTGTGTTATCTATATCTGAGATCAATTTGCTAATTGAATTTTTTTATATGTAAACTTTAAATACGAAGATACCAATTTAATTAAAAATGTTAAGCTGATGCAATATAGTTTTTAGTTTATATGAAATTAATCATATTTTTATAAATTATAAAACTTGATATAAGTAGGCATGCATTCTTTAAATTAAAAACACCTGGTTTTAATTTTATATGAAGACTTATTCAAAAACAGTTATTTAATATGTGTATAATTTTTCAAATAATTATTAATGTGTCAAACATAGATATAATGCATGTCTTCAGAATTATTAGAACGATTAATAAGAAGTTAATCAGCTAAGTTTTGGGTTTTATAATTGTTAATCATAAATAATTCTAGACTTTGCAGCAGAAGGAAATTGGAAATTGCTATGTACTTCTTAATTTTATTTGATTCCATATCTGAGGATTATAATTTGCAATTTAATGGTAATAAAAAAATTATAGAAAAATATTTATAGTTTGTATTTAAGTCTGGCTTAAAAAACAGTATGGCCTTTTGTTCAGTAGAAAATTTATAGTATCTAATCTGTTGCTGCTGAAGAAAGAGTAAAATAATAGAATTTTTAAGATTGTTTTAAAAGATACTGCATAAATAGATTAGAAGGATTTTAATGGAACATATCTTCTTTAATAATCACTTCTAGATAGCAGAACTGGGCAATAACCTTATCCTTAGAATTTTTTTTTCTGTCAACCATTAAATTTGAGGAGTTAGATAATAGACTTATTTTCTATAAATTCTTGCAATCTCAACTATTCAAAGTCTCTAAAAAATTAATTTCTTATTTTGCATTTTATGTTTTTTTTGAATATTCAATTATCTAAAAGTTACAACTGCCTATATATAGATTTCATAATGGATATGACATCATCATGGTCTTGATGGAAATAGTCAGTCATCTTGGAAAAACATGTTCTTTAAACTTCTATTCATAACTTATCAATTTTAACTAAATTATAACTTGTAAAGATTTAAGTTTGGCATTTTTCTTATGTCTAAATGTTTTCTTGAAATTACCTATTGAACAGTATAAAAAAGAAATAGGAGCTAAATTAAAAAACAAAATATTTTCATTTATTATAAATTAATATCAGTAATCCATGTTAAAGTGATTCATATACGTCTAAGTTTATTTTAACAGAAATTCAAAAATTTGTGTACAAAAAGTAAGTAATAGTTGCTATTATATGAAAAAATTGCTATGACAGGTTTTCTAGTTTTTACACTCTTGATTTTGCTTTAGGTTTTATTTAGAAAGGATAATAGACTAGATAATCATAATTGTTTTGGTAAAGATTATCTCTCTTTCATTTCATTAAACCTCACTTTCATTTTAGCATGTTAGGATTACGGGACTGTCACATTATTTATTTTTAAAAACTAATAAATGACTATTTAACAGTGAATATAGAACAACAAAGAATAAAGAAAAGAAAAACATATTGAATAATTATTGTATTTTTCCTCTCCATCAGTATTATTTTTATGATTCACTTGGCAAATACAGACCCAAATTACAAAATCGAAGTATGGAACACTATTAATATACTGTATATTAATATAAGCATATCAATATGTAAACAATTCAGTTATTGGCCAGAAAGTTTTATACAAATTCTATTTTATAATATTAAAAAAAAAAGTGTTGCAGTGTTCATATTAGAATAGATTAATACTGATATCAATAGGAAAAATCATATCAGATTTTTTTTTAAAATAACACTATTCCGGAAAAGTTACTTCCAAGCCAATTTTCTGACTATTAATATAAGCTATATTAAAAGTAAATATTTTGATGTCTAATAATTATGAATGTAAATCTAATTTATAGCTAAAGGCAATGATAATTGTAATTATGTTAATGATTGAGTTACTTAAGGATGAACAGTATTCATTATTTATACCTTTAATAGAAAAATGTCCTTTTGGAACTTATAAGATTGTCTCTTTTACAATATTTTGGAATTTTTTCTTTCATTATGAGTTGTATTTGCTATTTTATGAAATGTTTTCAGTTGTATGATACCACAGCTACCACTAAAAGAGTTTAACAAAACAATTAACATTTTACCAATGGTCTATGATGATTTTGTCATTTCACAAGAAATTAATAATAATGTGTTCATAACTTTAAAAAAAGAATTACTAGATTTTTGATATCACTGTGTCACAAGTAACAACAAGAAATACTTTACCCTCTGTCTTATTAGGAACACCACTTAAATTTCTGGTGTCTTTTTCTAGCCAGTTTTCTTAATAAAATGAATTTATTCATTGGAACCAGAGTTATCTACTGAATTTTTAAAAGATCCATCGCCGCATAAATATATAAGAAGTTGTCTACTCTTGAAGTGCTCTTTAAACTTTTATATACATAATGCTCATTAACAATGTAATAGTAATAGAAATTAAATGTATTATTAAGAATAGCTTATAAAGTTGAGATGCACCTTTTTTACTAATAGTTGTATTGAAAATATCAAATATTTTTATAGCCTAGGTTTTGTTAATCTATAACTGTATACATCAGTTTTGTAAAGATTAGAACTTCCTTGCTTTTGGAGATAGGTAAAAGTTACAGTGACAGATATCTAGTTCTGTTATAATTCAATTTTTATTGATTACTTTTTATGTGCAAGATTAATTTATTACAAATTGTTTGTGTCCATTTAGAAATTAAAAATATATATTTTTTATATTATGATTCTGGATTCAAGAATGTTAACCATCTTCATCAAAGCTATTTATGTGACCTTTCCACTCTTAATATATTTGAATATAGACATCCACTATTTATTGATAAAATATGTTTCTCTGTGTTATTTTAGAAACATTTAAATATACAACTAATTTTTATAACCTTTTAGTTTCAGGAGAACATTGCTGGAGTATTCACAATAAATACAATATTGCTATAAATAGCTGATGTTTTTAAAATTGGTTTAGCTCTTTTATTAATAAGATTCATCTCTTATGTTAAATATAAGGCAATATTTAGTGGAAAATTTCTTAAACACAAACATTATTGAGTATATTCTTATGGAAGGAATATTTCATTAACATAAGATAATGTGATTGTCTTCTGATTAGACACCATAAATAAAAATGCTCTACATTAATAGATTAATAATGATTTGAAGAAACATACTACATAATTTAGATTTATTAATGAACTATTTTATTCCAGGGTCATAATCCATATTTTAATTGTCTAAAATATATTCTGATAAATATAATCCTGATATTTTTTTCAGACTTTTGTTAATATTGTATATGATAAAGATGTTAAAGTAAATTTAATTATTTTTTTTTTTAATTTCTTAAATGACCCAAAAATCAGCTCGATGTGTATTATTAACAAATTTGTTAATATTAATAACAAATAAATTACAAATATTACATTATAATTTCAACAAAAAAACAAAACAAAACTCATTATTAATTAAATGTAGTTATTTTTATTCTATTTGAGAACCACTTATTATAGGCTTGAGTAATCGATACCAGATGAAATAGTGCTATGTAATCTCCATTTTTAGATTGGTTTCTGGCTTTTGACTTTGATAATGAAATCTTGGATTCAAAACTGGAACTATTGTACTTATATATCTAGCAGCCACCTTTTATCTTTTATACTATTCAAGTTAATATTCTAAAATTAAAAAAACTCTTAAGGTTTTGAAACCAATCTAATTCGCTTATATAATTATTTAGATAAGAAATGGAATAAATATGGAGAAAATATATTACAGGTACATAATTATGAGAGGTTAAAAACGAGAATAGATATTTAATTAGAGAAAAAGTATTAGAGTTGTAGAAAACAAGTATGAATAAAAAAATAATTTGGAATTATATATGAATGCAAATATTATAAAATATGAAAGATTTATGGTAATACTAAAGAAATTTTATTAATTACTTTGTGTAAGGAACTTTAGATACTAGGGATAGAAGGCAAAAAATGAATAAAGATGGAGGAATAGGCATTGAACATTTATTTTATGAATGTAGGATAGTGAAAGTTGGATTAGGATAAATTGCATGGAGACTTGAATTTGTGAACAAGTTCATATGGAACTATTGAATAATTTTTATTAAAATGGGATAGGAGATAAAAAAGAGATAAACCAGAATAAAGAAAATAATTGGTTAATAAGGAATAAGAAGTAGATTAGCTTTTAAAGTATATAAAGAGATTAGAGGAAACAAGTGCTTAATTTGATTACAGGATATCTGGGTATGTAGCCTATATGAGAAATTTATGACTTCATTTAAGAAGCCATTTTACATTAGTACCACAGAATTTGCTACTATAGAGCATTTGTGTAAATTGGGACATGTGATGTGTTGGTTTTTTAACAATCTTGTCCAAAGGATAAAAGTGACTAGGGCAACAAAATATAGAGTTAATGAACTGGTGTGTGATTTATGTAATTATGCAAGCTAGATGGCTTAGATTCAAAGCATTAAGTTGGTTTTGAATTTTGGTTTGAGAGCTTGTTAACAAAAATAAGAATAAAAGATGGCCTCAGGAAGAAAAGTGACTTTGATTCAAAACTCTTCACTGACAAGCTAGAAACCAATCTGGAGATATGAATAGAAAAAGAACAGCACTGGATGGAGCTTTATTAAGCACTACTATACCATTTAACTTCTATTGATTGCTTATTTTTATACTAGATGGCAGAACTAATTAGAAAGAATTTTTGATTAAAAGGTAATGTATTATTTGGTTTGTAAAATTATAAAATAGAATATGGAAATTCATAAGTAGTATAGGATTTAATGGTCAAAGTTCACTTGCTTATAAGAAAGCCTAAGAAATATTAGTAGATTAAATTTGCAAAGGAAACTGAGTTATCTGCTGACTATGATTAGTTTAGATTTTTTTTTTTTCACGCTTCAAAAATAACAGTAGACCAGGTTGCCTGCTATCACAGATGAGTGATTGCCAAAAATTGAATATGATTTATATTGTAGCGGGTGTACTCGTTACCCGTATACTTATATATATCCTCTCCCTATCTAATCAGAATATTGATAAGAAAACTCGTATCTTTCTCACAGCATATTTATGGACGTCAGTTTTTTTTTTATTTTAGACTCCAAGCGCCAAACTTACTTTTTACATAAGTATTATGCTGGAAGATAGAATACAATTGTGATAGGGTCACACCTCTAGCTCAGTACTCAGGGCGGGTGGTCAATAAACCATAGGAAAATGTACGGGGGACTCCATGCATCTCTTAACAAGGAAATCCGAACCAATTGCCTAAATTCGTGGACTATCTTTCATGAGTTAAATAATAAAAAAAATATACATGTAATACAAGCTTTAAAATAACACCTTTTATTATAATTTTTCCCTTCTTTTCCTTTTTGGAAAATATTTGCCTGTATCCCCCCCCCACATTGTTTACATAAACTAAGAAAACATACATATATACTGTGTGGATTTTCAACTGAATAAGAAACGAACGTATGTACAGACAAAATCTAATCAGCTGGATTTGAACGGCCTTCTCAAAAAAAATATCTTTCTTGCCTTTGTTCATTCTCCTTGAAAACTTCGGAGAGAACGTGGTAATAGTTAGAAAATAAATATTTTAAGTTCACATTACCTGCAATTTTGTCCGATGTGATCCCCGGGGATATTAAAATAGGACGAAAACATATGAAATTTGAAATAGACGCACGAGGCGGTTTATCATGCTATAATCCATTTTCGAGTCGGGTCAGTTCTTTTGTGAAAAGTTAATAGATCTCCGGTATATGTTCTCCGTTTACTGCCGCATGGTCTCTTCGGGGTAAGGCACAGAAAACCCAGCACGCTTAAGCTTTTACCCCACTGTACGCATATTCGGCCGTAGCCTTAGCTATTCTTTTTTTTTTTTAAAAAAACAAAATGGCGATTAATAGGCGCTCAGGGTGTTCAGCCACACCCAGATAAAATTTCGGCCATCAAAGATTTTCCTGCACCAAGATCTAAAAAGCAGGTGCGATCCTTCTTGGGTATGTGTAATTTCTATAACCGCTTTCAGGAACAATTTGCTCAACATATGGAACCATTGGTTAGATTATTGAGAAAAGAGACAGTGTGGGAGTGGAGTGAGGAACAAAGTCAGGCATTCGAGAAGGTGAAGCGGGGGTTCATGAAACACGTAATGCTTGCTTTTCCTGATTTTGAAAAACCTTTCGTAGTGCAAACCGACAGCAGTGGGTACGGGCTGGGAGCGACAGTATCGCAGATTCAAGAGGATGGTCAGGCAAAAGTACTATATTTCTTGAGTAGAATGCTCAAGGGCCCCGAGAGACATTACACTGTCACTGAAAAGGAAGCTTTGGCTATTGTTTGGTCATTTCAAAAACTCCGCACATTGTTGTTAGGATCAAAAATAATTGTTGTTACGGACCATCAGAGTTTAGAGTTTATTAACCACAGTTATCTGACAAACAGTCGGTTGGTAAGGTGGAGCTTATACCTTCAAGAATATAATTATGTGGTAAAACATTGTAAGGGGTCAGATAACATCGTGGCTGATGTTCTTAGTCGCAATCCAGTACGTGTGCCATCGAGTCACCTGAAGGTTGAGAATTTATACGTGGCAGGGGTAAATTTGGGGATGAATGATAAAGTAGAGAATGACCTTAAAAGATTGTCCCAGTGTCAGAGGGATGATGCTCCTCTAGGTAAAATAATCAGACAACTGAAAGGGGAAAGGAGCGAGAATAACAATGAGCCTGGACGTGGGATACACCGATATAGACTTGACCAGGATGTGCTCCAGTACAAAATGGATGGGGGAACAGAAAGCTGGAGGCCTATAGTACCACAACCAATGAGGGATGCAGTGGTGACTCACGTCCACCAACTATCTGGACATTATGGGGTGTGGAAGACAGAAAAGTGGCTTAAGAAGTGGTTTTATTGGCCAAACATGCATAGAACTATAGTAAAGATAATCAATCAATGTGAACTCTGCCAAAAAACTAAGCCTGCAAATAAAAATTATGCAGGTCCCATGAGCTCGATAATTCCAAGGAGGCCTCGTGAGATGATTGCCATAGATTATTACGGGCCATTACCCATGTTCAATAAAAAAAGATATTTGTTGGTGGTGTATGATTTATTTAGTAAGTTTGTGGCCGCATATCCCATGAATCAAGCTAATGCCCGAAGCACCATACGTTTGCTGGAGAAGGAATATTTTGCTACCATAGGAAAACCTCAAAGTATCCTCTCGGATCATGGTACACCGTTCATCTCGGGAGAGTGGAAAGCATGGGTTCACAAGTCGGGGATCCAACATGTACTGACATCGATTAGGAATCCTCAATCAAACCCATGTGAGCGGGTGATGCGTGAGTTGGGTCGGTTGTTTAGGACCTATATCCCCACTAATCACCGCGGATGGGTTAAGAAAATTCCAGAAATACTTAATTATATAAATTGGGCGGTTAACGAGTCCACCGGATTTTCCCCCATGCGACTCCAGATGGGAAAACATGCTCCCAGATTGATCAAGACTAAAATACCCGGACCGAAGGAATTACCGATCAACATGGAGGAGGATCAAGAGCGGGCATATCATACACTGTTAAAAAGGAGTCAAGAAAGAAACAAACACACCCTGGGGAGGCCGTATCGTTTTAAAGTGGGCGACCTAGTTATGGTAAAGACCCCTCACGTGAGCGAACCAGGAAAATTTATTTGTAAAAAATTTTGTAGTTTATACGATGGACCGTACCCTATTGTTAAGTGTCAGGGTGATAACGCTTTCTGGGTGAATACTGGGCAAGAGATGAAGGGATCATACAATGCCCGTTCACTCAAGCCCGTGCCACTGAACTAGGAGCCGTTCAAATACGTAGACCGTATTTGAAGGCTTCCGGGAGGAGGGTATTGTAAACGGTCGGGTTTAAACCCTGTTTACAATGTAGAAAAGCGCACACATGTGTTATATATTTTTTTTAATTAGTTTCATATAGTTTGGTTTTATTCCGTTTTAGTATTTATTTTGTTAGTGGAAGAAAATGTTTAAAATCTTATTAAAGTGAGAAAAGAGGGAGTGGGGGGAATTTGCGTTTTGTTTTTAGTGAAAGTGATACATGTATGTATGTGCGGTGTGGATGGACAATTTCAAAAGAAGAAAAAAAAAATAATAATAATGAGAAACGAGCGTATGAATAAATTTGGTATCCAAGATGAGATTATTGTAAGAGAACAGAAAGAAAAAAAAATATGTATTGGAGACCTTATCTGAGGAATTTAAAAAGAAGAAAAAAAGAAAGAAAAAAAAAAGGAAGGGTTGAAAAAGGTCAGGAATGTTGTTTGCCAGAATATCCGAAGGTGCGAAAAGTTTCTTTGCTTGTTAGCCTGACTGGCCATCTATACCACGTGGTGAGGAAAAAGGGGGCGGACTGTTTTTGCGAGGACAAAAGAGAGGAGTAAAAAAAAAAAAAAAAGAAAAAAAGTGACAGAGAGAGTAGAGAAGTAGTTTGGTTCTTTTTGTTGTGTCCTTTTTGGAAGGGAATCGCCATTTTGTTTTTTTAAAAAAAAAAAAGAATAGCTAAGGCTACGGCCGAATATGCGTACAGTGGGGTAAAAGCTTAAGCGTGCTGGGTTTTCTGTGCCTTACCCCGAAGAGACCATGCGGCAGTAAACGGAGAACATATACCGGAGATCTATTAACTTTTCACAAAAGAACTGACCCGACTCGAAAATGGATTATAGCGTGATAAACCGCCTCGTGCGTCTATTTCAAATTTCATATGTTTTCGTCCTATTTTAATATCCCCGGGGATCACATCGGACAAAATTGCAGGTAATGTGAACTTAAAATATTTATTTTCTAACTATTACCACGTTCTCTCCGAAGTTTTCAAGGAGAATGAACAAAGGCAAGAAAGATATTTTTTTTTGAGAAGGCCGTTCAAATCCAGCTGATTAGATTTTGTCTGTACATACGTTCGTTTCTTATTCAGTTGAAAATCCACACAGTATATATGTATGTTTTCTTAGTTTATGTAAACAATGTGGGGGGAGATACAGGCAAATATTTTCCAAAAAGGAAAAGAAGGGAAAAATTATAATAAAAGGTGTTATTTTAAAGCTTGTATTACATGTATATTTTTTTTATTATTTAACTCATGAAAGATAGTCCACGAATTTAGGCAATTGGTTCGGATTTCCTTGTTAAGAGATGCATGGAGTCCCCCGTACATTTTTCTACGGTTTATTGACCACCCGCCCTGAGTACTGAGCTAGAGGTGTGGCCCTATCACAATTGTATTCTGATCTTCCAGCATAATACTTATGTAAAAAGTAAGTTTGGCGCTTGGAGTCTAAAATAAAAAAAAAACTGACGTCCATAAATATACTGTGAGAAAGATACGAGTTTTCTTATCAATATTCTGATTAGATAAGGAGAGGATATATATAAGTATACGGGTAACGAGTACACCCGCTACAATATATTGCTTTTTTTGATTTGGTTAAGGCATTTACTTGGTTTAGGCAATGTTTGAAATTCTGCTTTTTCATCAAAGTTTGTTAATATTAATCAACATAATGCATGATGTAAGAGAAGAATCCTATAATTGCTGACAAAATCTGAGTCATAAATAAAATTAATGTTAAGCAGAGATGCATACTATTTCTAATTTTTTCTCTATTTTTGTTAAACTTTTTTGATGTCAGAGGGTTTTTTTTATTATGAATTTATACCACTGGACAAACAGTTAACGAGGCTGCATGAAAAAGTTAGACAAAAATGACAATATAACATCACACCTGAAATGTCTGTATTGGAGTTTTTAGCCAGTAAGTAAATAACTATTAGAACACCCTTCTTACTCACCTGATCTATGTCCCATTGACTTTTCTCTTTATCCGAAGATAAAGGAAATATTAAAAGAAAGATATATTTGATGATGATCAGTATAAGTCTGATGCCCATTCCAGAATTCCAAAATTGATTTGAAGGATGGAAAAGGTGCTGGTAACATTCCATATCTTTCCCAGAGGAGTTCTTTGAAGGTGTCCATACTGATATTCAGCAATGAAGTATGTAACACTTTTTCTAGAATGAATTCACAAACTGAATTGTCTGATCTCATATAATGATGAATACTTAAATTTGTTTATTGCCTATTTACTTGCATAATCTAAAACCTATTTATAAATACTTTTTCTATTTTTCACAATTTTGTTATATGAATTATTGTATAATATTCACACAATTTTATATGTGGTAGTGAATTTATTAGCATATTAAAATAAATGTTATAATAATAAATAATGAGACCCCATCTCTCCCCAAATCTGATAATAAATCTCTAAGCATTAAATAAAACTCTTAAGAATAACTAATGGTAATTATAAGCATGTATTTTTTAAAACTTAAGTACGTATTACTAGTTTTTATTCTTTGCTGGTGACAATTTTCTATATGAAAATTTTCATTTAAAAATCCATATATGAAATTTTGGGGAATGAAATGATGGATGTAATTTTTTATTTATGTCTATAAATGTATAGTTTTCTATAATTGCATGTTTGTTATTACGTGTAAATTACGGTTTTTTTTCTATTTCCTTAAATCATTATTATTGTTGTTATTATTATTATTTTTTACATTAAAATATATTGTTTTTGTTTTGTTCTAGAGCCAAAGTGCATTACAAGAATTTGTTAACTATGTGAAGGTAAAATATTTACTTTTTATATGCAGAATACTTTTTTATGCCAAAATTATATAAGTTGGTAATTTATAATTTAATATTCAGCATGTAATTGACAAATTTCAGATTGTTTTACCAGATTTCTTTGAGTTTATCTCAGATATAATCGTCCATTTATCACATCTTCCTTTGTAATAAATGCCTTTTCACAGATTACAGAAAGGCTGAAGAGATTTTTGTTTTGCAATAATGTTAATTTACTTTTTAAAAAAGTTTATAAAATAATATCAATAAAGAAAATTCAATATTTTTTTATAAATATGAAATTGTTCAGTATTTTTTGTCTTCCAGATTACTATATTGTTTTTCACTGACGTTAACTTATATTATATGCTTTTTTATTAACTTACAGTGTCTGTTTATGTTTCTGTCTGTATGTGCACATTTTTGAAATTTGTTCCAACTGATTTTTTTTTTTTTTTAGTTTTAACAAAATAATATGTAAAAAAAATTTTTTTTAAAATAATACTTTTATGTAAACTGTACTAGTCCACTAAAAAGTAGAAAAGTAACAAAATAATCTGACTAAAAATGAGAAAAAAACAATCTCAGTTAATTTGCTATTCTTGGAAAATTTGAGAGATCTTAAGAATCTAGACTTGTTATAAAACAATTGGAAATTGCAGGAATATTGTCATTTCATAAAAGCATCTGAGACCTTTTTGATTTTTATGATTTATTTGAGCCTCAAATGGTTTTTTGCACTGACAATATTCTTGCAATTTCCAATTGTTTTATAAGAAGTCTAGATTCTTAAAATCTGTTATTTTCCGAGAATGGAGAATTAACCTAGATTCATGTTTTTTCTACTTTTTAGTCAGATTACTTTATTATTTTTTTATTGGCTAGTTTTTTTTTAATAACTTTTAAATATTTATTTATAAAAATTAATATGGGAATATTTAATAATGATTGCAAAAAGAAAATAGAAAAATATTTTCAATAAAGATTGGATTTTTTTATTAATAAAATGAGGGTAATTAAAATGCAAGAATCTTAAGCATCATTTTAATATTCTTTAAATAGTGATTGCCTTTTAATTTAGTATTATGAAAAAATAAAATGATAAAACTGAGTATTTTTTTAAAAAATTTTCAATAAGTTTGTATCTGGAACAACAAATAGAGCAGTAAATCTTTTTTTCATTTCAAGAAGCTATTTATAAATAGTGAATACTCAAAGAAAATTTTTCAGAAAAATAAAAAATACTTGTTATAGGAGAGATTATATTAGTGCTGTACAAATTGTAGAATTATTATTGTTTTTTGTTTAATATAACATTTATTAACCAATTATGAAGAAAATATTAAACAATGTATATCTACAAGAATGATATTTTGCACTACAACATTTTGGAAAAAACTTCAGTGAAATAACTTGTTCAATTTCTCTTTGAACATTCATTTCACAGGATTATCCAGATTTACAAATAAGCTGATAGTTATAAATAATCCAGAAATTAACACAACAGAATAGAGAAAGTTGAGGTACAATATTCATTAAGGGCAATATGGCACAAAGATAAATCTATCAACTTTGAAGGAATCACTTATGATGAATTTTTTAACAGGAAATATACTTCTATTTTAAAATTCTTGTATTAATATAATGAAAATATGCCATCAGATTAGGTTATGTTAAGGTCTATAGATGGATGATTACGAAATTATATCAGTATAATCCCAATTGAATGTTAGAGCAAGGATTTCATATCAACATTTTTGTATGAGTTGTCTAATCAGGGTTATGATAGTTAGGGTTTAATAAATTTCTAATATATAATTATCTGGTATTTCATTATCTGACAACAGTTCAGTGATATAAGTGATATTAATAAAGCAAGTTTTTCTGGATTTATACCCATTTTTGTCATAATGAAATGAAATCTGGTTAAAAAAAAACTATCTGTCCAGATTCATTTGATAGTGCTTGTACTTTTTTTTTTTGTCAAACTACTTACACTTGGCATATTTTCCAGGATCATTTTACCAGAATTGTCATTGTGATTTTAATCACAGATAAAGTAAAGAAGCATTTCTTAAAATGACTTTTTTCTCTAAATGAAGTGAATGGTATTAGATAATTAAAACATTTAAAAAAGCAGACTTGACTTTATCTATATTTGTTCAAATATCCAATGTCTTAGATTTTTGTTTAAAAATGGTAAAGTACAAAGGATAAATCAATATGTTTGTTCATATTATTGGCAAACTTTTATCCATTGAGTTGATCAATAATTCTGCCAAGTTTTCCTTGTCTTAAAAGTACATTGTTATATAAAAGTTACAAGAAAAATAATAGCAAAAAGATCTAATAGATTTAAGAAGATCTTTCTTTTCAAAATTCATCATAAACAGTTCAATAAATTCATGGAGAAGGTAGATTAACTATTTTATGATTCTATCTCAGTCACACAAAACATAGGCCTTGCAAGAAACATGGAAGCACAGAAATAATATTATTTTTGCCTGAATTGATAAAAATTTATTCAGGTTATTAAATTGAAAAAATTATCAGCTTCTTTTAGCCTAGAATCACTTTTGTATTTGAAACTTTTTAAAATTTAATGATAAACAGTTTATCAATGGAAAGGATGAAGTTTGACATATTACAGCCATTTTGAAATAGTGTTTGTCTTTAGAATTAGTGTTTAATTTAAGATGACAGTAATAATACTTATCATTCTAATCTAGAGTGAATTATGTAATTCAAGAGTATTCATTGGATAACATATGATACTACTAAATCCAAACTAGTTATTGGCTTTAGGCCATAGTTAGATGAGAATTACTACTATTTATTCCAAAGTCATTTTTATATCTATTATGCGATTCAAGAATAAAAGTTGAATTTTTGGAAATGATATGATTAGTCTTGGTTGTAATGACAAATTTGACATTAAGTAGCAAATATTTACTTTAGGGATTTCAAATTTTCCTGTTAGCTATATACTGTAGAGTATTGCTATCACATTGGAAAAGTTATAATGATTTGTTTTAATAAATTTCATGTTTTTACTAAAATGTCAATGCCTAAATTAGCTTATTACAGAAGTTAATACATTATACGGTTGCTAATAAAATATACATACACAGCTTTGAGACTTGACACTTAGCAAAAGACAATGTAGAGATTTCAGTCCAGTTAATGAAATATGAGAGATGTATATTAGGATTAACAAGAAGAGATCAAAATTGAAGTACATAAATGAGAGAGCAGCAGGTATCACTAATATCATTGAAAGAATTAAGAGACTGAAATGAAGCTGGGCTGAACATATTGCTATAAGAAATAGTAATAGATAATTGAAGTCTTAAATTGGATCCTAAGAGATTGTAAAAGATTTGCTAAGGAAATGGATGAAATTAGAAATTTTGCTGGTAGAAGAGAAGCTATGGGTTGAAGAAACTGGATTAAATTTGAAGAGACCTTCAAGTCATTAATTTCAATAACATAAAGAGAGTTTATTAGTTGGATATTTTTTAAGTTGGTCTTTCACGTACAAAGATCAAATAGTCAAAAACCAATTTGGGAATCCATATGGAGCTATCATTTGATGTCCATTGATCAATCATGCTTATGTATATGATTCTAGAGTTAAGTGCATTAATGTAATGTGGATTACTTATGTTTGCCAATGCAGCTTTTAAATGTAAATTAGAAGAATCATGTGGTATTTTATATGGTAAATTTAATTTGCGAATTTATAAGAAATGAAGTAATTTTATCAAAAGTTATTTAAAAATCTTGTTAAAATTCAATAACGCTCACTTCAAAACATTTTCAAATTGAAATCAAGAATAAAAATACAGTACAATTTTTATTTTAAGAAAAACAACAATAGTTTAAAAATTAGTAATTTTATTGCATATTCAGTGAAGTTTACATGCAATAAATTGAGAAAAATAATAAATACAATTGATATAATTGTTTTAATTAGTTCAATTCATATGAAATTGACAATCTCTTCTTTTAACTTTGGAAAGAAAACTTAAAATAATTTTTGATTCTAAAAATGATATTGTTAGCACCAAGGAATATTTGATGTAGAAAATATGTTAGTCCATATTCAAAAAAGATTCAATGATATACTAATGCAATGGTTTTTTTTAGTTTGCTACATATCTTCTTTCTATTATAAACTTAAGTAATAAGTGGTTATTAGATGATAATGCAATTTAATCTTCATCCTCAGAGTAGTTTCTGGTTTTTATCATTGAGGACTTGGGATTCAAAGTTGAAATCATTATAGTTGTACATCTAGTAGCCTTATTTAATTCCTTTTTATTGCTCTTACATAATTATATAGATCTTTTACCAGGTGAGTAACTAACTATAATTTAATATTCTTAGTTTTATTCTAACTATAAGCATTTTTTTCTATTGGCAAGGAATACTAATACCAACACAACATTTGATTCTTTTTATAGAATAGAAGACCATCATGTATTATAAGCTTGAGTAATCAGTGATTAAACAAATGTTAATCACTGACTTAAATATAAGTGCTTTTTAGCTTCCCCATTCAATCAGTTACTAATAGAAAGTGATAACTTTCTCAAGCAGATAATGATAATATAGAATTGATTTTTCTGAAATGACAACAAAATACTAATATTTGGAAGTAATTAAATGCATAGAGAATCAAATACCTTTTCATAACCTATAAATCCAAAGCATTATCTCAATACTTGGAGATAATCCACTGTGCTAAAACCACTATTAAATCCAGCGTGTTCTTTTGCTTCGTTAGAATACAGAGTTTATTATAGAAGAGATATAATTATTTGTTAAAAATTTTGTATGGAACTGATAAAATCTGTAATTTCTAATATCTTCTTTATCATCTTTCTTAAATATATTACTACTGCTTTCTTTTAGTCAGCTAGTACATTTTTATCATTTAGACATTTGGGTATATATCACTTGCTTTTTTTAAAATATCAATAATAATTTTTTCATTTTTTAGAGCCTTTTTTTTCTTCATAGATTTTATTGCATTTGCCACCTTTTTATTTAAAATACTTGGCAGTTCAGAAAATATAATAATTATAGGGGATATTTTGTTTCTTATAACTATATAGTTTTTTATAGAATTCCTTCATACATTTTACAATGTTTTCTCTGTTTTTAGTAATAGTTCAATCTTTTCTTCTTATTACTTTTTATATCTTTTCTTTCTAATTCATAATTATATTTTCTTATTTCATTATTAATTCTTTTTCTTATCATTTTACAGAATTCTAGACATTCAATTTCTCCTAATGGATCATTTAAAAAAAAAATCATGCTCCTTCTTTTCTTCATATATTATCTTGATCCAGTAGAAAATTTACTGGTTAATTGTTGTTTTTATAAATTCTATCTTTCTTGCCATTCTCATAGAGTGTCAGTTATCTTTTTATTGATTTTCAATGAATTCTAATTATCTTCAGAGTCTGTTAATATTTTACAATGTTTTTCAGATTATAATATAGATTTTCTTAAAAGTGTTTCTGAAGGTTAGGACTATCAACTGTATTACTGTTTCTCTTAATTTTTCTCTCTCTAGTTTTGCATTAACACTAATTGATCACTTCCTTTATTGAATAAATTAAGAACATTACACTCTTGAATACATATTTTCTATTAATCAAAATATAATTCTATTCAGCTGTTTTTTTATTTGGATGCTTCTATGTCCAATTCTGTTCAGCATTTTTTTGAAATAAAGAATTCTTTTTCTGCAAATTCTCCAAGCCAGTGTTCTCTCTCATTTCTATCACTGTAATCAAATATAACCACAACACTTACATCTTTTAATCATTTACATATTTTAACATTACTATCTCCAATGACAATTTTAAAATGTTTGGTCTGATCAAAAGCATTATGTATATCCATATGAGAATCCTCTATTTTTTATCACAATTACTTGTTGGGAATAAATTTGAATTTTTTCATTTGATATCTTCCTTTAGTTGAATAACTAATGTTTGATATATCATTAATCTTGGTCATTTTCTTCTTCCATTTTGTGATTTGTGCTTCTAATATTTGTGCCTTTGTAATAAAGTACATGTCCACTTTTTAAATCAGTTTCTCTCATCTTTTTTTCTAACTTTATAAAGTCCAACAATGTCCCATTTAATATTAGATAGGTCTTCTGATTTTCCATCACTTGAAAGTGACCTACAGTTGTAAGTATATAAAAAGTTGCCACTGAATGGAAGCTTAGCTCTGCAATCAAAGGATTCTTAACAATTTAACTGCTGCCTTTGCTTGCAATTGTATAGCCTCCTAGAAATAAGGACCATTATTTAGTTTTGTCTATTGAAATTGTAAATATTTATTAAAAAAATCGAAGAATCTTTCCTTTTAGCTAACAATGAACTTTATACAGATATCAAAGTAATCATTTGTTTATAATTAATTCAAATACTCTAATTTAAACAAAAATAAAAGAATAATAAAATGTTTTATAATAAATATATAGTTATTCATTTTTAATTACTATAAAAAGAATTAAAAAGTTTGTTAATATTATTTGTGTGTTTAAATTTATAAACATGAACATTTATTGAAAAAATTTTTATAAGTTACTTTTTGAGTGGGGTAGGAATGGATTAAAAAAATATAAAAGATCTAATAATCTTTAAATAACCAATTGCAGAGCAAAAGCTTCTTTAATAGCCTCTCTGACTTGTCAATTAAAATAATCTTTAAATAGCCCACTGCAGTGTAAAACAGTCTCTCAAGCTTGCCAATTGTTTATTGGTCATTTTACTGTTACATTAATTTAAAAATGGAAATAAATTTTGAAATGTGATTGATTGTCTAACATATTAAAAATAAAATGCTTAACTATATAGTATATATTTTATAAAAAAGATAAAATATTTTTTTTTACAGACTCGTAAGGTTATTGTCCTAGAAAATTTAGCATCTCACTTTCATTTAAGAATTCCGGTAAGATTTAAATAATTTAAATATGATATATTGTAAAATTACACGTCTCTTTGTACGCATATAGTGGGATCTACTATAATGAATACTTTTATAGTGAGCAAATTGTATAATGAATATTTTCTAAATTAATATTTATAGAATGAACACAAATGTGATAATGAATGCTAGAATGATAGATACCTTTGTCAGTTTTGTAAGATAAAAGTTATCAATTTAGTTTACTTGTCTATTTATTTATATCTTTAATAATGAAAATTCTTTGTATATATTTATAATTATTCTGCTGTGTATTGTATCAGATAGTCATCTATGTATCTAGCACATGTGATCAAGAGAGTGTATTAATTGAAATTTGAAAGATTGGAAATTTTTTTTTTTTTTTTTTTAAAAGGCTAGAAAGTTGTTTGTTCACCATTTTATATATAGAAGTTTTAAAAAAAAAGTTATTTTGTTGAATGCATGTTAGTGTAAGAATATTTATAACAAAGTTGTATGTAAGATTAATTGGATTTTAGTAAGTTTGCTACTAAATTTTTTTTTTAAATTTAAGAACAGTGATTTATTTTGAGAAAAAAGATAACATTTTGGAGGGTCTAAGGTCAGAAAACGTGGTTATAGATTGATCAGTTTTGAAAGAAAGTAAAGTTTTTATTTTTTCATGCAAGGGTTTGAAGAGTAGGAGAGGAAATATAAAGTCAAATATAGAATAGGTGACTTGGAAAATAAGGAATATGGATTGCATTTGTATTCCACAATGCATATATAATCAGCAGAAGGAAACTAGGCGTGCTGAGATTTTTCACTTGAAATGTTTGAATAAGACTAGGAAGGATGTGGCGGGTTTATGGTTATGTAGACAGTGTGTAAATGTGATGAAAGGTGAGAAAGTGGTTTCTAAGTACACATAGTCTAAAGAGAAAGTCAGGGGAAAGGGAGCAAAATGTAGGATGAGGAAGATGGGACAGAGTATAGTTTTAGTGGAGTGTCAGGAGATATGGGTGGAGAAATTAGTAGTGCGATGGAGATGGTTAGCCAAAGAATAAGTAAGATAGAGGAAGAAGGGAAGGATGTAGAAGCAAAATTAAAATCGTTAGAGATAAAGTGTGAGCAGATAAAAGAATTATTGAGTAGGAATGATAAGGAAGAAGTAAGGAGGTCCAGAAGGTGGTAGAAAATGTTATGGATGGAGCAGAGAAAGTAGACTTCAAGACAATATTGATAGGAGATTCAGTAATTAGAGAATGTGGGAATATAATTGCAAGGGAAAATAGAAGTAGGTATGTAAGAATTTGTTTGCCTGGAGCTAAAATTAGGGATGTGACAAAGTAATAAAGCAAGGTAGTAGAGATGTGTATGTTATAGTAGGGACTAATAATTTGTCAGAACCATCAGAGAAAATAATGGATGAGTATATAGAATTGATTAGGAATTTGAGTAAGATTAAAGGAAGGGTAGGGATAGTTGGATTATTACCAAGATTTGACAAGAGGCATTTTTTAGATAGGGCATGTTCTATAAATGAGAGATTGAAAAAATTGTATGAGAGAAATGATGTTATGTTTGTGGATGTGTGGGATTGGTTTTATTGGAAAGAGGGAGTTATATAGTAAAGACGGATTGCATTTAGGAAAACAAGGAAGTGAAGTTTTAGGGAATCTGATTTATAAAGAATATAATTCGGGAAACTTATAAAGGGGGGTGGGGTTGTAAATTGTACTACTATCAAAAAGAAGAAGAATGGATGGGCTGTAAGAAGTAAGCAAAGGGTAGTTGATTTAGATATAAGAGTAGATGTGGAGAAGGAATGGGTCAGGAAAATTAATGCTAAGCAAGTTATTTACAAACTTAATGGGGAAGAAAGAATCAAAGAATTTATAAAAGAGTAGTTAGGAAAGAAGAAATTGTTAAAATTAGGTATTTGAATATGCAAAGTGGTAGGAGATGAGAAAAATGGCTGGAATTAAACAAAGCAATTGAAAATGAAGAGCAGTAGTGGAAACACATCTAAGAGAAGAAGAAGAACCCATTACATACTAACTTTAGGGTTTATACCACTTACCATTATATTTGGATCCCAAATCTATGGGATGTAAGAAAGTCATTGAATAAAGTGAACTGTTGCACATATATCCTGTACATCATTACATTAAATATATATATTGAAAGGATCAATATGACTGTTCATAGATGTAAATTTTATCATGGCTAGATCAAAGGTAGAGGTAAAGATTCTTACCTAGAGAAACAATTGGGAGGTAGATAACAGCAACGAACACCAATCAATGAATTATTGACAACACTAAGGACACTATAGCTTCTGATCAGACCCCACAGGCTGTGTATAGAGTGGCATGCCCTCATAATGGATGTAAGGCATCATACTATGGTGAAATGAGAGCCACCATAGCTACTAGGATATCACAACATAGGTATAAATACAATAAGGCACATACGGATCCAGAATGCACTTCAATTTTTTCTCAGCATCAAAAATTGTCAGGACATGTGTTCGAACCCACATCTGCAAAATTAGTTTGTACTGAGCGACATGATGTTAGGCGAAAAGTAAAAGAAGCATACTTTATAGCAGAGGACTCTTTCACCATTAATCGTAAAGATGCATGTTTTGCGATATCTAAAAGATGGTCTTTGTGACTCATTTGCATAGAATTTGCATATCAGATTTATTTATATAATGATTTCAAAGAAAAGATCATAACTGGCTATGAATATGAGAAGTACATCTTCTTGAAAGCACTTAGCCATTAAATTTAATTTTCAATTTGTTGTTATAGCTTTACGTTGGAAGTGTGAAAGCACGATTTATTATTATATTGGACAAACGTAAAGTATAAATATACAGGTTATTACATAAAAAAAAGAAGAAAATATACTAATACAAATAAGTGTTATTTCAGTGTAATTACAACTGAAATAATCCATTTTCACACACTTGAGTTAGTTTATTGTTCTTAAATAAATCTCGTCTTCAACAAATATGAGATTCTATAATGAATAAATTAATAATAAAAAAAATCTTTCTTAAACAATAATCTTATACTTGTATAACAACTAAATAATTCTCATTCTTCTTTCTATTTATGCCGATTCTCATTAATTTTTCAGCTTATACAAACTTGATTTTCTTTACAACATGAGTATGGTGCGATAATGATATAATAAAATTCTAAATGACCGAATTATACATTGAATAATTAATAGAAGACATAGGAAAGTGTTCCAAAGTTTGACCTATGTAATGGTAATATATCCATAGTTCAAGTTATCTATAATTCAAAAGTACTATCATAAGACCAATAGCAATGTAGCTGACCATGGTTCAGTAGTGTTCGCTAATGCACAGTGACAATTATGAAAATAAAAAAAAATTCTTAATGTTATAGAAATATACATCTAGTGAATTTACAGTCAGGCTGTCTTTATGCACACATACACTCTGTAGCAAAACACTTCTGATAAACGTGAATCTATGATAATAGTATAAACTTAAATAAATTTTCCTCCAGAATCATTCATATGTGCATATATATGAAATATTGAATTATCAGCTTAATTTAGTTAATAACCAGTATGCTGAAAGAATACTATTTATTGATATTCTCCCCTTTCTTCCTTTATTTAACAGTGATTTCGCCGATATGAAAATTGCGATCATTAATATGGTCAAAGAAGGAAATATATTTCTAAAATTAATAATAAAGAAAAAAAAACCTAAACATTCTCAGCTGTAAAAATGTAAAAGGTCCCTCTCATTTATTTTTAATTATACCACAACTTAACAAATAAAATAAAAAATATTTCTTCTGTAACAGAAATATTACTTATATAACTATCTATTGTGCATTAACATAAAATGCATTACATAAACTTAAACTTAAATATAAACCATTAATAAGTCAGTGTAGATATTCGATAATTAAAACAAAAAAATAATATCACTTTTGGCTAACTGAGGTATTATAAAAGTTCACATTAATTTACTATAAGTGCAGGATGAATAGTAAACATTTTTTTTCTATAGAAGTTCTGAAATGAGTACGTACTCTTTGTGGATAGTTCTATCATGATTCTCATTGCGGATATGTTGAGAGTTGTCCTTGGTGAAGATGGTATTTGGTCAATGCAAGCAGTCCATTTTCTAATTAGTTGGCTTCATGTGAGGATGAAGATTATTGCTCATAGAGAGAAGTTCATTTTTAAAAGCTTAGCAATGCATATTGGTTAACAAGACTGCTGAAGTCGGCTTTTGGGACATTCTTGCTTAATTTATTTCAGTTGTAGGAATAACGTGGACAGCGAATTTGAAAACTGCCTTAATGAACTAAAATAAGTTGGAGTCTCTCTGTTTTTCTTTTTGACGTCAATAGTAGTAATTCTTATTATAAAATTCAGAGGCTTTAATAGAGCTCCTACCATTGTTCTCCTTTAAATTTCTAGCATCTTCTCCCTCTGACAACAATTTTCCAAAATAGTTTCAGATAAGCCAATATTTTTGGACTATAATTATCAAATTTTAATATAATTAATTTAAATTAAAAGATTCCTTTATAACAATGCCCAACGTAAGTAAATTGCAAATTCCTTAATCATTATCATTAAATAGATTAAAACCCATTTACTTAGATTAAGCATTGCCTTTTGATCTTCATAAAAGTTTACATTGACAGATTACATTGACTTAGCATGCATATGCTTGAGATTTTTCAGAGCCTTTTAAAATAATGCATTAAATATATTTGTCACATTTGTAAGACTTACTTAATTTAGTTCATAAATCTGTTTATTTGCATCTTATCAGTGAAAATATTGTATGAACTTATCTTAATTATTCTTCTATATATAGTAATAATTTTAGCCATGAACCTAAAAAGCTATGTTAAAAAGTTGATAAAAGTTGCTGCCAAAAAAAAAAAAAAAATTCTATGTAAGAAAATGGAAGTTATAAATATGAAGTGACTAAATCAGTGATCTCTGAATGTTTATGAATTTTATTATAGCAAGTTTGTTTATATTTTTAAAAGTTAAATTTTATTTTTTATAACAGTACAATGTTTAAAATTTTAAATGTGTAGAACAATTTTAAATGTATTTTTACTGCTTAAATGGTTGTCTTAGAAAATAAGTTTGCATCAGACACAGAGATTGAAATAGATTATCTTAAATATATGTACTAGAATGAAAAGGTTAAATATAAATGAGCTTCTGGAACTAACCATATTCATTGTAGGAGACACCACTGTATATTTGATTACAAAAAACAGTTGTATATTTTTGTGTATAATAATTATGTATTTTATTTTTAAATCATTGTTAGCTGTTATATATTAATTCGCATTATGTTAAGAACTTTAATATTCTTGTTATTGTCACTGTTGCCATTACTGAAGGTTTTAAAAAGTATAAACCAATTTTTATTTTATTCACATTAACGTAAATTTTAAACGGGTATTAAAAATATAAATATTTTATTTTTTGCACAAGTTATTTTCAAATGAACATTTTTTTTTAAACAAAAGCTTTCAGAATTGGCTTTATATAAACATTTTTTAATAAATCTCTTGAAAAAGATCATAAATACTGTAGATGTACATTTAGATTAAAAACATGCATTCATTCATCATGAAATTAGATTATTTGGGTATTAGAGATAATAATGCTTTATTAGTTTGAATCATATGTAAGCAATAGAATTCATTTTCTTAGAATTAAGTATGTTTTGAATCATTTTACAATAGTTATCTACTTCTTAATTTTCAATCTACATCAATCTTCAATGAACACAATGCTGTTTTACATGCAAACTACAATTGCTCCCAAAATATGGATTTGTTTTATGTAATTATTACTTCAAATTTTTTTTTATTTTTATTAGCGTTCTTTACAATAAATGTTAAATTATTTGTATAAAAAAATTTAAAAAATATAACCAGAAAATGAAATAAAATTACTTTTGTTTAACTGGATTCAGTTGATAGCTTTTTTATAATTAGTTGATTGCTTTCTTTATAATCAGTGATTTTTAATTAAATGCATGTTGTGTATACTAAGAAAAGCTGATTTATTGGTTTTAACATAATATGCTAACTTCTATTGACAATAGTATGCTAAGCATGCTTTCAACTACCTGATAGTCATAATCATTGCAACAATAGTTCCAGAGAACTATGTGATTTATAGAAGAGGAAATTTACAATGCATTGATTATAAAATGTAAATGTGTTAATTTACATAATTCACATTTTTGAAAGGGGAATACAGGATTCTTTCTTATTGATGATGTGCCAAGTTTCTTGACTTTATGTTTCATGCTATTTCTCTCAGAGCAGACAACACTAGCAGAGGTGGGTTCGAATATGTGATCATGCTTGGTTTTATGCTCGAAGAAAATAGATCTACCACCATCTTTAGTTTTAGCCCTATTGTATTGATATCTGTGCTGGGTTACTCTTGTAGTGAGATTGGCATGGGATTCATCAAAATAAACAGCACTGCAGTTTGTGTTATTGCATGTGATTTTATACACCACCTGGGAAATTTGCTCTGGGGGCAATTTATTTTTAGAGTTGTTAATTATGCAGTTCAGAGTGGGAAAGGGTGTGTGAGTAAGCTTATTCTATATGTTTCCAAACAAATTTTGCTCATGCTGTGGATTGACCGGGAATGTAGTGTAGTGATATCCAGGGTTATGTCAATAGAAGTTAGCATTTTATATTAAAACTAATAAATAAGCATTTCTTAGTATAAACAATGTATGTGTTTATTAGTGAAAAGGAAAGTTAAAACGTTTCTCTGGAACATGTTTTATTATTTTCCTTTAAAAAAATTAGCAAAAAAAAAAAGCACTGAAAAAGCTGAAAAAATTTTACAGTCGAGTCTACGAGATAATACTGTTAAAACATTCTAGAATGGAGGGATATAAAATTTAAACTAAACAAGGTAAATTCAAACTAATTTAATTTTGCAAAATAGAGACATCCTTAAAAAGGTACTGAGAGAGACATCTGTTCAATTTAAAAAATAATATGAAATTAAAGGCATTAAAAAATATATAGTGGTATATGAGACTGATTGTAGTTGTTGCAGATTTAATAATAATTATTAATTATATTAATAAGCTATATTAATAATATTCTTAATGACTTTTATTTTGATGTTTTTTGCTTTGCATATGATGCAATTTTAATTACTTTTCCATTTTTTAATGAAAAATTTGCTAAAAATATTCCAATATATGAATAATAATTGGCTAATTTTAAGTGTTGGAAAATGTATATATGTAATATATATTTTTAAAATGGTTCAATAAAAAGTCTAAGTACTATTTCTGGTTAAATCTGAATGTCTAAAATTATTGTAGCCTCAGTAGCATCTTATTTTGATGGTCATTTGAATTTACAGCTACATTGGGATAAACATTTCGAATGAAATTTCAAAAATTAATCATTTTATATTATTATATGTTTATGAATAATAATACAATTAATTTACTATTTAAACATTTGAATGCTTTCAAAGTAAAGATGGTAATTTAAAATAATTAAAATATTTTCTATTGTTCTCAATCCATTAATGATTGGACAGAGAAATCTCATTAGATAAATATGGAATAATTTTCTTGCCTTTGATTTTTTTAGAGTTGACCATTTAAACAAATCATTGTTTCATCTGATTATTGATTTTCTTTTTTTTTTAACTTTTAAATCTCCTTTGATTATATTTACCTAATCAGTCTTTATTTCAACTTACTTTTCATTTATTGAAAATTTTACAACCACTTCATCTAGAATAAAAATTGAATTGTAAATGCATACTTAAATTAACTGTGGTTAATTTGTGAACTTTGTTTATTTATATGTTACAGTTGAAGTGATTAATCAGTTAGTATTAATAATTACCGGTTATTATTAATAATAACCAAATAAAATGGTCAAAGTGATTAATTTTAATAAATTTATCACATGAACCAATAGTTATTCATAATTCTCGATTGTCAACAATAAATATAATAACTATCATTAGGTTCGCAACTGTCAATGGTAAATTTAATACATTTCAATAGTGTTAAGTTCGTGACTGTCAACAGTAAATGTACTACATTTCGATACATTAGGCTGGAAACTTCTCCATATTCCAGAAGAAAGAAGTAGTCATATCATTGTTGTGTTTTAGCTAACCATTCGCTTAGTGCTAATTATTACATTATTGGAAGATATTGTTTTTTATTTATGTCTATCACTAGTGTGTCTAGCACATTGTTTTTATATTTTCATTAATTTTACGTTACCTGTATGCATAATGGAAAGTTTAGACATAATGGAGAAACAATTTAATGATCAAATGAATAATTTGAAATCGTAAAATAAACCAAAAACCATCAGTTATTTACAAGAGAAGACTATTATTTATTTTTTCTAAAAGTTAAAGAAAACAAAGAGAAGTTTTCCAGCCAAATCACCTGCAAGAATACCAACATTTATTAACAATGTGATATTGTAAAAATTGGAAGAAGGGGTTGAAAAACTCATCATACCCATTAAAAATGAAAATGAATCAATTGTATACTTTACACTTTTTTGGAAGAGAATTTTCAACTAATTCATAACATCTATATGGCAATTGGTCGTACTGTGTGAAACAGGATGATGAAAGAGTTTAAGACAAAGTATAAAAATGTTATCATAGAAAATGTTATACTGCATTTAAATCTTTATAAAAAATGTAAAACTCTTACCTAATTAAAGTTTTCCTATTTGTTTTGTATTTCTTATTTGTATAGTTTTATCATAATTTGTTAAATAATATAGCAATAAATAATAAAAAAATCATTAAATATTAAAATTAATAAGTAACAAATAATAATATACAATATATATTTTTTACATTTACCAGACTCCTGCTGGTAATTATTGATAATTACTGAACTAATGTGATTTATATGTATTATTTATCACTTTGATCGAAGGATCCTGGTAATTATTAATAATTACCCGGTCAGTATGATTTTTATGTATTTTCTATCACTTTGATCAAAACATCCGGTAATTATTAATAATAACCAGATTTATTATTTTAACCATATATATATAACACTATGATATGCTAAACAAATGCAAAAAAAGTATTGAGAATAAAGATTTAATTTATATATTGCTTTTATCAATTTGGTTAAGACATTTGATTTAATTTGTCAAAAAGATTTGAGTTTATTATTTGAAATTAGCTAGTTTTTCATTAGAATTTGTTCATATTATAGTAACTACATGATGGAATGAATGAAAACTTTTTTTATTGCCTATGGAAAATTTGAGGCATTTGAAAATAAAAAAGTGTTAATTCCAACTTTATTTTCTATTTTTATAATAGTAACTTTTGGAACAGTTTATAGATGGCATTATGAAGCAGGCATTAAGATGCAATACAGGTTTCTATCATTTTATTAATCCATGATATGCTCAATGCGGTTTACACAGCAGTCAAGTGATAGATTCCATATGGGCAGAAGCTCAGTTTGTCATTTCTAATGCTTGAATATCATAGCCTTCTGAGGAAATAATCATTTTTTATTATATTAATCTATTTTATGTGGAATATTTTTATACCATACATTAAAACTTCTGGTAAAAAGTCTGCTTATCATTTCATCTTTAGAAGCTAACAAGAAAAAAAAAAAACATCCAGAAGAACAGTGTTATTATGTACTAATTAAATTTTTTAGTTTTTAAATAAATATCTTTATTTTCATCGCTCTTTTTGTTTATTGAGAATAATGGTGATTATATTGAATAAGTTTTACAAACAGAAACTTTTGTCTTTAATTTGTTTTTTCTATGGTGTTGGATTTATTGAGCACATTGTGTATATAAATGTGTGTGTCTATATACCCAAGAGCAAAGTGCATTAAAAGAGGTTTGAAGGTGAAAATAAATGTTTTTGAAAATGCCATCATCAAATTTACTCATAGAAAGCTGTAACTAATCACAATTGTATCAGAGACTTTTGCGGATCATTTTCCTTATTTGTCTATAGTGTTTTACTTTACTTTTTTTTGCTATTTTAAAAATATTTCTATATTACATGTGTAGATAAATTACATTATCTAGTACCTAGATCAATACAAGAGATAGAAGCAATATCATACCAAAATAAGAATTTTACTGATTAAAATTAGTTTGTGTTTCTGATCAGTTAATTTCTATTGATGATGTTTCAACAAAGATTTTTTCTTAATAATGTAATTTTCACTACACCATTCGCATAAGATAGAGACTGATTTCTATCCACTTTTAATATTTTGAGGTAGGATATAATTATAAACATATGACCAAAGATGTGAAAAAGATATATGATGCCCGATGCATATTTCGTACTGAACCAGCACTCATCAGTTGGTCCAGAGCACAATCTTTACACATATATATCATTGTTCAGTATATATATATAGCCAATTATTACAGTTTAATTGATAGTGTCAAAGTTGCTGTCTTCACAACTTTGACACATCCTACTTAATGGAAGTGTATTAATAATTTTTTAATAGTCATTCATTGGACTAGAGATTATCCAATTAATGAATAATACTTCTGTAGTGTAATTTTTACTACACCATTCTCATGTAAGGTAGGGACTGGTTTCTATCCACTTTTAACACTTTGGGGAGGGGTGTGATCATAAACATATGACCAAAGATGGGGAAAAAATGCATGATTCCCGATGCACATTTTGTGCTGAACCAGAACTCATCAGATGTCCAGATCTCAATGTGCACCAGGGATAATACATCTTTTTTCTTATGTCTTTAGTCATATGTTTATGTTTACACCCCTCCACAAGATATTAAAAGCAGATAGAAACCAGTTCGTACATTGTGTGAGAGTAGTATAGTGAAAATCACACTACAGAAATATTATTCATTAAGTGGATAATTTCTAATCTAATAAATGATTAATCAAAATTATTAAGACTTCTTTTATTAATTCGAGTTTTTGACTTGGAGATTGCACGTTGAATTGAATTCATATAAAGAAATAGAAATATTTATTAAAGGAAATTTGGAAATTTTAAATTATTTCCATGTTTATTATGGTTTTCTAATGTTTACTAAAGTGATTTATGAATTTTCCACAGACAAATTTTTTTTTTGAAAATTATCATCATCATCATCATCAACCATTATCAATCCACTGCAGGATGAAGGTCTCTCCAAGTTTAATCCATCTCCGATCTTTAGCTTTTCTTCTCCACAACACCCCTGCACATTTTCTTATTTCATCCATCCATCCATCTCACATGTGGTCTCTTTCTGGGTCTTTTACAATCTCTTGGAATCCAGTTTAAAATTTCAATTGTCCATCTATTATTATCTCTTCTAGCAATATGTCCAGCCCAACTCCATTTCAATCCTTTAATTTTTTCAATAAGGTCAGTAACACCTGTTTGTTGTCTTACCCATACATTGCGTTTTCGATCTCTTCTTGTTACTCCCAACATACATCTCTCCATACTCCTTTGAGTGGTCTGAAGTCTCTGTATTGCTCTTCTATTAAGTGTCCAAGTCTCAGATCCATAAGTAAGAACTGGTAAAACACATTTGTTAAAAACCATCCTTTTCAAACACATAGGCATATTTCCTTTTAGTATCAAGTTATTTCTACCAAAAGCACTCCAACCAAGTTTAATTCTATGATTAATTTCCTCCATTATATTTCCATCTGTATTAATAATCTGACCAAGGTATTTGTAACTGTTAACTTCTTCTAATTCTTCATAATCAATCTTTATTTTCATATTTTGAGCAAATCGATTAAACATTACTTTAGTCTTTTTAACATTTATCTTTAGTCCTACTTTTCTACTTTCATCTGCTAACTCCTGCAACATTTCCTGCAGCTCTGAAGCATTATTTGCAAAAACAACTACATCATCTGCGAAATCTAAATGACTTAAATACTCTCCATTTACTTTCACTCCTTTAGTTTCCCATTTTAATCCACGAAATACTTCTTGCAGCACTGCTGTAAAGAGTTTTGGAGATATGGAGTCACCTTGTCTTACACCTTTCTCAATGTTGATTTTTCCAGTATCATTATGTAATCTAATTGTTGCTGTTGCATTTTTATAAATATTCTTTAAAATATGACAATATCCTGGATCTATACCTTGATGATCCAATGCTTTAATCACTGAAGAAATGTGTATAGAATCGAATGCCTTTTCATAATCTACAAATCCAAAACATAATGACAACTCATATTCGTTTGTCCTTTCTATGACTTCTCTCAATACCTGGATATGATCTATTGTACTAAAACCACTTTTAAATCCAGCTTGTTCTCTTGGTTGGTGGAAATCCAAAGTTCTCTGTAGACGAGTTGTAATTATCTTGGTAAAAATTTTATATAAAACTGATAAAAGGCTGATAGGGCTGTAATTTCTAATATCTTCTTTATCACCTTTTTTAAATATTAATATTATTACTGCATTCTTCCACTCTTCCGGTACATCTTTATCATTTAGACATTTGGTATATAACTTTGTTAAAATTGTTTCTATTTCTTCACCTGCTTCTTATAATATATCAATTATAATTCCATCATTTTCTGGAGCCTTTTCTTTCTTCATACACTTAATTGCATGTCTCACTTCTTCATTTAAAATTCTGGGCAATTCGGAAGATGTAATAGTTATAGGAGGTACTTGTTCTTTATTACTATATAATTCTTGATAAGAATCTTCTACCAATTTCATGATGTCATCTCTCTTTTTAGTAACAATTCCATCTTTTTTTTTTTTATTGCAGATATAAATTTCCTACCAATACCAAAATGTTGTTTAACATTTTTGAGACTTTTATTTTCTTCTACAGCTTTCCTTGCTATTTCACAGTTATATTTTCTTATATCATTTTCAAATCTTTTCCATACCATTTTACAAAATTCGAGATATCTTTTTAATACATCATTTTTGTATATCTTCATATTCCTTCTTTTCTTCATAAATTCTCTAGTCTCAGTAGAAATTTTATTAGTCAATTGCTGCTTTTTTCTACCAGCTATGTTTGTTGCAGTTTTTAAAAGTGTATCAGTTATTTTCATATTAATTTCATTCAAATCTGAATCATGTGCAAATCTCCTACACTTGAAACCTATTTGTAAGTTCTAATTTAAATTCATTAGAATGTTTCTGCAGATTAGGAATATCAACTGTAAATATTGTTTTTCTTAATAATTTTTGTCTCTCTAGTTTTACATTAACACGTAACTTACACCTTACTAATCGATGATCACTTCCTGTGTTAAATTTATTAAGAACATTACAATCTTGAAATATGTATTTTCTGTTAGTCAAAATATAATCCAATTCTGCTGTACCTTCATTTGGATGCTTCCATGTCCATTTCCTTTTAACATTTTTCTCAAAAAATGAATTCATAATATAAAGTTTTTTTTTTTCTGCAAACTCCACAAGTCTATGTCCTCTCTCATTTCCATTACCATAACCAAAATTACCTACAGCAATTTCATCTTTCATTTGTCTACCAATTGTAGCATTAAAGTCTCCCATAACAATTTTAAAATGTTGTTTACTCTGATCAAAAGCCTTTTGTACATCCATATAAAAATCTTCTACTACTTCATCACTATGAGAACTTGTTGGGGCATAAACCTGAATTATCTGCATTTGGTATCTGCTATTAAGTTGTATAACTAATCTTGCCACTCTGTCCGATACACCATCAATCTCCACAATATTGTTCTTCCACTTTTTATTTATAATGAATCCTACTCCACTTGTATTTCCAATATGTGTGCCTTTATAATAGAGTATATGTCCACTTTTTAAATCAATAGTTTCTTCTCCTTTTCTTCTAACTTCACAAAGTCCAATAATGTCCCATTTAATATAAGACAGTTCTTCTTCTAATTCTTCCAATCTTCCTTCACTTGAAAGTGATCTGCAGTTGTAAGTACCTAAATAAAAAGTCGTCATCAAATGGCAGCCTGGGTCCGCAATCAGGGGATTCTTAGCACCCTCCGCCTTCGGCCACCAACCGCTGCCTTGGTTGGTGACTTTACAGCCTCCTGGGAATAAGGGCCATGCTTTATTTTTGTCTGTCATAATTGTATATATGTATTGGAAAAATATTTATCATTTACACAAACATTCATTCTGCCTTATCAGGCACTGAGAAAAAAGACCATGGTGTTTCTTGATCTTAAACTCAGAGGTAAAAAGCCAATAAACTCACCACGCTGGCTAATGCGTGTTGGTGAGCAGCCCATCCATGTTCGTATACCATATGAATAATCACATAGTAATAACAGCTGCAACGACAAGAACGTATGGAGTGGACATTAGGAATTTGCCCTGCTCGGTTCCTTTAAGGCCTCCAAGAGGAATCAAAGGGTCTCCTTTCAGTTAATAGCAAACTCCTTTCTGCAGCCTTGAAAATTATAAAACCAGGGAAGTATGAAGTGAAAAAAAAAAACTATTTCTTTGTAAAAAAAAAATAGTATTATAATATAAAGAAACCTCATGTTCACAATATTTGTTAATGATAAAATTTTTTTTGTTACATTAATATATAATAAATGAATGCATATAAATTAGTATTGAAGGTAAATTAAATATTGGTTTTCAGACTTAAAAATTTAGTCTTATCAATAGTTTACTTTTTTGCAGAATCAAGAGACTGTTAATGTGCTACTTTAATGGGTTCATTGATGATTTGCTTTCAAAACAGATTTTGAAGAATCTATTAACAACTAAAGCAATTAATTATTATTGTTTATTAATAACAGTAATTTTTAACTATTAAAAAATTTTTAAGACTGTCTCCAAGTAAATCTCAAGTAGATCTAAATTTTATTGCTAATCGTATTTTTCTTTGCCCGTTTTATTTATTTTACAATAATTATCTTATTTATCATCCCAGAATATTATGTTGATAATATTTAGAAATATTTATAATCAAAATATATATAATAATTATTTGAGAAGTCATTTAGTAACAAATTGATGGGCAGATTCCATATATTTTGCAAGAGTGAGATTTTTTTTTATATTTAATTCACTTGATATCAATCCAGAAACATTTAGCTTTGTTAAATAAATCTTTTCTAAGTATGGCATTTATGTTATAAAGAGGAAAAAAACTCGCAAAACTTGCGTGAAAAATGTAATTTGTATTAGTGTTTAAAAAATTAAATACAATATTAATGCCAACATTACCATCATTTGTTGCCTGCAAAATGTTTGATGTCCAAAAATCGAATTGAACATCAGGCATCAATTTTTCTCCTCTTATCTATAAAATAGGAGACGAATATATATTTGTACTTGATAATTTTGAAATTTTTAAGAAATAAACTATTCTCACCTATTATTATTTTCAATTGTGTCTAAACAGATCTCGCTATTCATTTTATGTGTGCTTACTACTTGTTACTAGTAAGTTCTGGCTGTAAACACATCTATCTATTGATTCTTATAATGAAATCAAGACCAACAACAAAAACAAAGTTTTATTTTTTAATACTGCACTACAACTTTATTATTATGATTTATATAAAGTTAATTGGTGGAAAAACTAAAGCAAAATGCTGATATCAAAATTGCTTGTAAAAATACTCTTTGCTATGAAAGTGTGAAGAAGCCACAATGTTTACAAAGTCCAATAAGCTTTTTTAAAAAATTCATTTTTATTGAAAATTATTAAGTGTTTCCTTCATAATCATGGAATTGTTGAAAATTTTAAGATTGAGTAAGGTTTCAAAACTCTAATTTAATGGTTTTGTAAGAAAGTAACTTCATCTGTTATTTTCCAAGCAGATCGTATATTACTAAAAGACAGTCACCTAGCTCATATATTGGAGAATTAAGATATTTTAACTGTTGAAAAAAAATTTTTTTCCTTTTCTAAATAAAATGATAATTTCTAATATTTGATCATGCTAATTATTCATTTATCACCATTATATTAATGTAAAGAATGTTTTTTTTTAATTACTTGTAATTAATTTATAGTGACATTTGAAAATAATGTATAATTTCATAAATATATATATACTTACATGCACACTTGTAAATACGTGTATATGTTTTATAAAAGAAAATAAGATATTGATAGTTGACTTATTTTTAGGACGTTATTGATCGTCTTCAAAAGCTTCAGGAAATGGAAATTTTACTTGGTGTGATTGATGATCGGGGTAAATTTATTTGCTTGACTGAAGAAGAACTTAGAGACATTGCCAAATACATAAAACAATGTGGCCGCATATCTATAGCAGATCTTGCTGAAAGTAGTAATACATTAATTAATCTTCATTCTCTTAGTGAAACCGCAGCAATAGCTGTATGATTGTAAGATTATAATTGTTTTTATTTATTAATTAAATAAGTTCTATTATAATTTGTAAGACTATTTTTTATATATGTAATATTTAAAAAACATAATTACATAACTTCAGATATCTTTTTACAACTAGTTTTGATTCTCTACTTTCAAAATTTTTATATTAAAAATATTTAAGAGAGTTCATATTGTACTTATTTATTTTTTTAGAATTGATTATTCATTTTTGTGTAATATTTTTTTGAACACTTATATTCTTTATAAAGAAAATTTTAATTGATAGTAAATGATTTAGTTCTTGGCATACATTTCTAAAAAATGGAGCATTAAATGAAACAACAATAAAGTCATTTTAACATTGTATAAAGTTGGGTAGATGAAATATAAATATGTAATAGTAGAACAATAATGAAAATTTACTAAGTGATTTAGTGATAAAATTAGATTTTCATACTGTAAATATTTTATGATATTTTTTAAAAATTACAGATAATAATTTTGTTTTAGATAAAATTACAGTTTCCATTTCTCTTTTTTCAGTTTTGAATGATATATAAAGAAGAAAACAAAGTTTTTTTTACTTTTTATCTATCACTAATACTTGATAACAAATTGATTAATTCTAGAATATCCGCTATTGTATCATTATCATTTAAATTATCAGATTAATTATACATTTTAAAGTACGGCTACCAAATGATGGGAATATAGGGCTACACCTATGAGCAATAAAAAAATGTTAAAGTTAAATAAACATTTAATTAGGTATTGAAACCATTAACCAGCCAACAATTAGATCAATTTAATGTGGATATCTTTCCACTTTCCTGTGCTTATAGTTGCTGTGTTGATAGCTTTAACATTAGATTGCATTTTACATGTTCCAGTTTTTACTCTTTTTTTGAGTCTGTTTTGAATTTTTTTTTTTTTTTTTTACACTTTGTTATTTTATTAAAACAATATTTTTGTTCTGAAGATGAAATTTAAATTTTCATTTTTTTTTTTTTTGAGAAATGTTGTCTATTAAAAAAATAGTGGAAAGATGAATACAAGGCCTTTAACTGTATTTATTTGGGAGAAAGAGAAGGAAGTGAAAAAGTCTAAAACAAAATGTGCAATTTGGTAATGAGTAATGGAAATTTTGAAGTTCCTGGTGTTGAGAAAAAGTATTTAAATCAAGCATGTTAATTATATTTCAACTTCAGAATTGATAGTTTCAGATTGAAAAAAAAAAATATTATGGCTAGAAATGGAACTTTCAGTATGAGGATTTACTCCTTCTGGAAAAACTTTTGTGGAAGTATTCTACAAGTTTTTTTTAGATCAGAGAAAAGAAGCCTACATAATTGGAAGAAATCTAGTCTTGGATAACACCATTCTGTGAAAGAATGCAACAATGGAGAGAATCAAGTTAAATCTTCTTGTCTTAAAATATTATATGTCAAATGAGATTATATTACAGTCATTAATGAGATCTAAAATATTTTTATAAAAATTTTCATTCAACTTATAGAATGAAATGAATATTCCAGACCACAATATCTGCTGTATATCAGAATTAGAAAAATAATGATTTTCTCAAATTTCCAACAGAAATAAATCCCTGCTAAAGAAAGTATAATCTATAGAAAGTTTATATAAGTAGTTACAGATGTGAAAGATAAAAAAGCTGTGCTAAAATATATATTATTTTTTTTTATATTGATATATTGAATATTATGGAGTTTATTCTAGAGTATTTTGTTTACTATATTTTTTATCTGATTTTATATTGTACCGTCTACAAATAGATGGTCCAAAGTGGATTCTTATATGAATCCTGGCGCCCTTATAAAAAGAAATACAAAGTTGATTCCATTGATAGCGTAAGTCGAAATAATTGGTAGGCCAGTTAATCAGGAAATATAGCTATGTTTTAGAAATAGTAATCAGATATATTTCATATCCATAGCTTGATTAACTTTCACTAAAATTATGGTGAGTAAAAGAAGGCCTACCAGATCTATTAAAATGGGAAAAACGGATCTATTTTTATTACAAAAACATATACCTATATTATTATTATTTTTAAAATCCAAACTTTTCTTATATGTTTGTAGCTAAATCATATTAGCAGTATTTTGTTATGGTAACTGTTTAAATTCAAATTTTTAAATAATTAAAAATGCAGTTATTACATTTAAATAAATATGTTTCAAACTTTTTTTTGTTTAATCAATAACAAATATTTATTAAATCTATAACAAATAGTTATTTTTTTTTAAATGGCAAATCTATTATCAAAAGACAAACACTGATTATGCTCATTGTAGTGTAGCGGATCTATATGCTATGGATTTAAATGGGCAGTGTACATATTTTTTTATATACTGAACAATTATATATCACTCCACAGTGATAAACTTTTACATCTAATGTTAATTACAAATACTTCTTTGTTACAACTCCTTGTAATTTCTTTTGATATCAGTAAATAGTATAAATGCTTGATGGCATTTCTTTGCATTACCTGTGGTTTGATAATGACAAAACTTTTGCAGTTTTTATTCTCCAGCATAAGTTTTTTTTATAAGGAAACAATAATAATATTTATCATTGCTTTGTTAAGTTCAATAAATGCTGTTAAGTCTTGATATGAGAACTGCTTTTTGATTTCAAGAGATTATGATTAACTCTCCACAGAAATTTATTAACATTCATATCTGAATATAAAAATTCTGTTTAAATTTCATACTTATGTAATATATAGAATTATTCGAAGGTTATTTATGATCAACTATAGATCACAAGTGCCAGTTGAGCAACATTGATGCAAGTTAAAATCACCAGGTGGCCATGCAGTGTCTACATGATTGATTACATAGTTTTTTTAATTCAAACACGAGGAGCTATTAAGGCAAAGACTTCATCCATATTATTAATAAATAGTTTTCACATTTTAATATTATAAGATTTTGAACCAAAGTTATATACATATCCAGTTTTATATTTTCAAAAATATTATACATTTTAGTAACCTTATTTTTTTAAACCAATTTGATTATCTCTGAGAAAAAGATGGTTATTATATAGCTAGCAAAGTTTCAAATGATTTTTTTCAGTTTATTTTTTATACATTAGCAACATTTGTCTTATCCACATGCATACATAATGCAGAATTTTTTCCCCACAAATTTCTCAAGTCTATGCCTTCATATTTTTTTCTTTGTAACCAAATTTACAAACAACATTTCAATGTTCTCAGATTTTATCATTAAAATCTTCTTTGACGATTTTAAATTATTGTTTGAATTAATTTTGTAGCACATCTATATAAATCTTCTACTTTACATAATGAGGTCTTGTTGGAGCATAAATTTGAATTATCTGCATTTAAATTTTTTTTATTAACTTGAATAACTAATTTTGCCACTCTCTCTCATATACCATCAATCTTCATAATGTTGTTTTGTCGTCTTTTGTTTATAATGATTCCCACTTTACTTATGCTTTTATTATTTCTGTTTGAAGTTAAAATAAATGTTCACTTTTTGGAATAATTAGCAAACTTTTTAAATTTATATTGTCCAATAATGTCCTATTTAATATTAAATAGATGGTTATTCTTTCTATTCATGCAGTCAGTAAAGTGACTTACAGTTGTAGATAATACTTAGATCTATAATCTGTGGATTTTTAGTACTATCTGTCTTTAGTTGCCAACCACTTTCTTGGTTGATGACTTTACAGCCTCCAGAAAATAAGCTCATAAGTAATGTTTTGTGTGCAAAAAAAAAAAAAGCATACACACAGGTAGGACATTTTTATCTGTTATAATCATAAATATAAAAAAGAATCAGCTTTCATGCGTACATTCTCAAACGATGACTCAGTTTAGAACTATGAAGCATCTGAAAAGACATTCCATAAGCCAGTAAATTGATTACTTTGGCCAGTGCATGTTGCTGAGCAATCCATCTATTCATTTATCAGAAAAATAATCAAGTTTATGTTGCAGCAAACTGCAATGACAACAATATACAGAGTGGATATTAGAAAATTTGTTCTGCTTGTTTCTTTTAAGGAGTCAAATAGTAATTAAAGGATATATTTTCAGTTAGTAATAAACTCCTATTAATTGAAAAAAAAATTTCTTTATTATATTTTAATATCTACTACTACATCATCTAAACTACTGGTTTTTCTTTCTATTCAATAGCTTTGTCTACTCATACTGTCACGAAGAATTTGGTGAAAACCAAAATAATAATTTATCTGAACTTAAATTGTGTGCTGTGTTTGTTTATGATATGTGTAAGGATAGTTTCTTGCCATTTAAAAAATAAGGAGCATTAAATTTTCTTTTTGAAATAGTTCCATATTTTAAATAGTTGTTTGTTTAATAGACAATAACAATTTATATATATATGCACAGAGTCTTATGTAGGCATCTAGGATATTATTTATAAATTTATATGTGAAATCTTACTTCATCATTGGAAGGGGAATTGAAGTGAATGAATATGCAACATAAAACTGCTTGTCTGAAAGTTGTAATGATGGTTTTTTTTTACTTGTAGTTATAAGTTGGACTATTTACTCTATCTAGTTAAATTATATGATTTTACAAAAATTCAAAATGCAAATATAAAGTTTTACAGAATGGTCTATTTCAGATTTTAGATTTTTTAATATATCAAAATCTTTTAGAAACAGAATGTAGGAAATTCATCTATGCTAATGATATTGATTTGACTTATTAAAAGAAATTCTTTTCTGAAATAGAAAAGTCTCTCATTAAGGATATGAAAAAATTAGGTCTCTTCAAAGACAGTATGATCAATTTTTTATAAAGCAACAATGAAACATCTCATAATTTGAATATAACTTTTTGCATAAACACAATTCTGTTCTATACTATTTAGGAATAACTTTGGATCATAGCCTAACTTATTTTCTTATTTATATAAGAGTAGGTCAAAATTAATTCCTAGGAATAATTATTTTGGAAAGTTATCTGGAAGTACTTGGAATTAATTTGCAAATATTTACAGATGGCTTCTTTAATCCTAACGTATTCAGCTGGTAAATATTATTTCTCTCTTTGGAGAAAAAGTTGCCACAGTAAACTCCTTGATACTCAATTAATAGTATCATTAGAAATATTACGACAACACTCAAGTTTATTCCTTTGTAATAGCTTTGTTTTTTTGCATATTCCTCTGCTAGTTATCAAAAGAGAAGTTGCCTCACAGAAAATGTATAAAAATCTGTTAATATTTTTGAAATACAAGCAAAATTCATATACTTGGAGTTTAAATATAATATAGGGGATTTGAGTGCAGACTTTCAAGCTCCCTTCATTTATCCATTCTATCTCATACAACCGATATACATGACCATGCACATGTGAAAAAGATAAATGATCTCCAATATATGTATTTCGTGCTGAACTAGCACTCATCAGTTGGTGCAGATCATCACCCCCCCCCCCCTCAAACACACATATATAAACACTGCTCAATTTATATTAAGATAGCAACTCCACATTCCAACTTTTCAGCCATCCACACTGGTGAAAATCTGATGATGTTATGCCCAAAACCCTTGATGATGCCAATATTATTGTCATGCCCATGTTGACTTTAAGTCACTGATGTTTCATGTATAGGATCTTATCCATTTTAAATACGCAGATGAGGGATGGGCAAGATATAGGCTGAATCTAATATTTTTTGACATGCAAGCATAATTCATATACTTGGAGTTTAAATGTAATTTAAGAGATTTGAACACAGACTTTCAAGCTCCCTTCTATTATCCACTATCTCTTATAACCAATACACATGTCCACACATGTCAAAAAGATATTTTCCAATATACATATTTCGTGCTGAATGAGCACTCATCAGTTGGTCCAGATCATCATCTCGCACACATATATAATTGAATTATCAACAACAGTAGTATTGGTCTGACCCAAGACAAAATTAGACTTATAACTGTTATATCATTTAGAATATTAAGCTAAAAATGGTTTTACTTTTAGCATATAGGTCAGATAAATACTATTATTATTAGATTATGTTGCTTGATTACATTGTAGCAGAGATTTTATCTAGGTTATTACACAGAAAAATTTCTATTATAAGTATATACTGTAACCCTCCCTCAACACCAATCCTACATCGCCAATTCTGTTGATAATAGAATAAACCACTAATCTGACTCTACTTTGAGTTACTATCAAGACTCTTAGAATACTGTCCCACTATGGCTTAGCTCAGTGGGGGCTACAGAGTTTTATACGTAAAATGCAAATAAAATACAGGAGAAAACATTATGAATCAATAAGAGTAAAACATCTACTTGGCTCAAGTTCACCATAAAATACCATTTTTGGAAATCTTTTATCATTTATCCATTTTACATATTCAATCCAATGGAGATGTGATTTTAAAATATTGGACTCTATAGTATCACATCTAGCAAGCTGAAGAACATAGTAATTGTTGAGATTTGCCATAGTATATTTAAAATTTTAAAGAGCATCCTTAAAAGAAAATTTTCTAATGCTTTTATGTTGTGTCGATAAAGTGTCCCAAGTCTGACTTCTATACAATAAATTAGGTAAACTAACATCTCTATATACAGCTAATTTTTATAGTAAGGACTTCCCTGTGATGAAATACAAAAACAGTAGCAACTCCTTAGAATCTGTTATTACCTTCAGGATCTGAGTCCACTTTTCTATTTATAAAACTATTAAGGAATTTACATTGGTTTATATTATCAAAGTGATAACCATTCAAGCTTAAGATTATCCAGGATTTATTTTCGATCACAGGCTGACAAAGAACTTGAATTTTTTTGAACATTGATTATTAAACCATTAAATACATTCAACAAATTTTCTTTTGAACTGGCAAAAATAGCCCCGTTATCAGCATATTGTAATTCTAGAATCCAAGATGATCTTGTTTTCATTTTTAATTAATTCAGATTAAAAAATTTCACATCAAACAAGCATTGCATTTTGATTCTTGTTTGATTAAGCTGCCTATAACAATTTCAAAGACCACTATCATAAAAATTAAAACCAGTATTGGAGCAAGTACACATCTGTCTTCAACTCTAGTTTTCATTTCAAATGCCTGATTTTCTACCTATAGTAATATTTCCTCTTATTCCATGTAAAAGTGATATTCATTTAGATGTCATAGATCTATCCAATTAATTGAATCAAATAACAATATATAAATCATTCTTTTGTTTGTGATATATTTTTTACAATTGCCTGGCAACAAAAACCATGTCTATCATGTTTGGTTCTCTAAAATGACATAGTCTATTCAATAAAATTTTTGAAAGTATCTTTGCTGTAATGAATAATAATAATATTCCATGATAATTGCTGCAATCTTGTCTAGTTTTTTTTTTTAAATTGAAACAATAGAGGCATTTTTAAGATCAGGTTGCACCATTTTGTGAGTCCAGTATTTTTGAAACCAACACATTCATTACCATGTTTAAGATTTCATCACACCCTACTGTTTTTCCATTTTTAAAATTAGAAAAAGTTATTTTGAATTCACAAGTTGGATATGTTTATCCAATCTAAACAAGTAGATAAAATGTATATATCATTAAAAGTCCATCATCCCAATTTTTGCACATTAATCAAAAGGTCATTCAAATATTCCATCTGCTCAGATTATCATTGGCATGATATAAAAGAATGCTATTGCTGGATTTAATAAGATTGTAATATTGTTTGTCAGATCTGTTGCTTTCAATGCATCAAAAAAGATCTAAAGTGACCATGATCAACACAGTCATTGAACTTTTGCCTTGAAAACATTATATTTATTATGAAGCTCCATATTTAATTTATTATTCTTCCAAGCATATGTTTCCTTGTTTATCAAATTACCAATAATAAGATCATTATAAACAAAGCAAAACTCCATATAGTAGTGCCACCTGTGCTAAACAGAGTAATCAATGGATGCCAGAAGGCTTGTGCATAAAATCCCTATCTAATGCCTACTCATCCAATATCCCCAGACTAGTTTCTGGCTTGTGGCCTTCATCAGTGAGGAACTTTGGATCTGAGAGCTGATGCAGTGCTCTCAGATCCAAAGCTCCTCACTGATGAAGGCCACAAGCCAGAAACTAGTCTGGGGATATTGGATGAGTAGGCCTTAGATAGGGATTTTATGCACAAGCCTTGCAGTGCTCTCAGATCCAAAGCTCCTCACCGACGAAAGCCACAAGTCAGAAACTAGTCTGGGGATATTGGATGAGTAGGCATTAGATAGGGATTTTATGCACAAGCCTGCTGGCATCCATTGATTACTCTGTTTAGCACAGGTGGCACTACTATATGAAGTTTTGCTTTGCTTTGTTTATAAACAATTATGTGCTAGTATTGGAGATATGATCATGTGATGCTTGCTGGTTTAATAAGATCATTGTTTGAAAATCAGACATGATTCTTTTTAGTGAACTCAAGAATAGAATAGATTTACTTACATCTATAACAAACTCTTTAAGAGAATTCCATTCTTCAGTAATATGATAATCCTGAAAATCCAAATTAGCCATTTTAGTACTTAATAGCTGTTGAAATTTATTACTTGTAGGAGATACTTTTAATGAATGAACATTAATTTTCTTATGATAACTTGTATTCTGATTCTTAACCATAGTGCAGTTTTTAGAATTGATACATCTATAATTCCTTTTTAACGATTTTTATGCATTAAACAAAATGTCTGTGATAGTCAATCCATATGTTGTGCAGAATTTCAATAGCAACAAATCTTTTGAATTTATAGCACCAATAGCATTATTTCCAACAACCTTTGATCAAAGTCTATAATTTATACTGACAGCATTAAAGTTTCCAAGAAGAAAAATTCTACCTTATTGCTGTAATAATACTATGCAGCAAGAAATAAAAACTTTCTCTAAATTCTCTGATCCTTACATTAAACCATAGGAACTATTAAAATGAGCAATGGTACCATTGTGCAAGGCAAGTTTTAACACCATTAGTCTTTCATTAATTCAGTAAAACATTTTAAGAATAAAGGATACTAAATTAGACTTTGCAGCTATTATATTTTGGAAAGAATATTGCTTTAGTAGCTGTAATTAGTATAAATTATAAAGCTAGGATTTGTCATTTAGAAAAAATAGTAAAGTATAAAAACTTAAATATAGAACAATATTGTAAGTTAAAAGCATTGAAAAAGTTTGCTGATAGATAAAAGAAATATGAATAATAATTCCGGAAAAGCTTAATGGATTTATGTGTAGAAAAGACTAGTATTGTTTAATTAGAGCATTACACTATTTTAAACTAATTAAACAAAAGAATACAGAGAAAGGATAGTTTAATCAATATTTGAAAAACTAATTGAAGGTGAAAGGAATGTACACTGACACAATTAAAAGCTTAATGATAATTTGTGAAAAGTTTAAGCATTACTGAGGGGGGATAACTTAATGTAAATAGCTATTACCTTTTATAATAATTAATACTGGATATTAAACTACGAAAAGGTATAAATAATTTAAAAGAAGAGTAGCTTTTTCTTACTCTTCATAAGATGTTGCTGTTGCATCTTGCTTTGTCAGGAGAAAGGATCCAAAGAAAAAGCTGTTGGAAAAGTTGTAGCGAGAGGTCATTCTAGTGACTGAGCCTCTGTAGGCGCAAACAGCCAGATAGGAAACTTAAACAGATCGCACTGGTCTTATTTTTATTTGTGTATGCCCGAGGAAGGTCATTAGAACTGTGCAGAGTCAGACTGTGAGTATAAACAATTTTTTGGTTATTTACTCAGGTCTAAGAATAGTGAAGACTGATTAGTTGTTAGCTGTGGGGAGTATTTAGAGTCAAGTCCTTCAATTCAAGGACTGATTTGATCACGTTAGTAAATGCAGAACTTGAGGAAGATATATGTGCCAGAATAACTGCCAAGTGGTTAGTTGTTAGTAGTTATCAAAATTACTGAAGGCGCAATTGTAATTAATGTAAATAAATATATTTTTATCAAAATTACTGAAGGCGCAATTGTAATTAATGTAAATAAATATATTTTTATCAAAATTACTGAAGGCGCAATTGTAATTAATGTAAATAAATATATTTTTATCTTTATTTTGATGTTATTCTTTAAAACTTATATTTATAATTTTTATTATTTTGTTGGGGTGATGCATTCTCCTTTCACTGATTTCTGCTTATCTAAAAGAACTTATATTCATTGACCTGTCCTATTGACCTTCCTTTCTCTAAGAATTGAAATATCAGTCTTAAATCTTGATAGCTTCTTTGGCAGTGAAGTTCTCCCTTTTGTCTTGAAGAGTTTGTATCAAATAAAGTTTGCATATTCCATGTACTTACATTAAAAAAAAAATTAGCAGTTATAAAGTTGACCTTTAGTACCATCACTGTCTCATGCTTTACTATTCATGATATTATTATTTCTATCACTGTAATGAGTAATTCACCAAGGATAACAGTCTTACCAGACTATTGGAGACAATTTTTATCTCATATTTTCTAACTCCTTTCACTTCTATGGAGGCAGGAGGATCCCTAAATAGATCTGCCTGAATCATATAGTCTTTGTCAGCTGAATCTTGTGTCTTAAATCCAGTACCAAAGCAACTTATTATCACTTGTACTGCCTTAAGCAAGATTACAACTGAGGACTGCCAGCTATCATTATTATTTCTCAGAGTTTGAGCTCAAAAAAAGGCTGTAAGATTATTTAAAGATTGGAAATGTGATTGTTTACAAACATACAATTCATTTGCAAAAGGGCGATGACTGATGGCATGAGAATCATGGTGTCCAGGCCTTACATTAATCTGACTGAAGAAGGAAAAATGGAAGACAGAAAATACTATTTATATCAGAAATAAATGTCTAGCTTTTAATGAACCAACATTTTAATCTAAGTATTTGTTATTCATTGTTAATCTTTATATCTGAAGGTCATTCCACTAGTTGTCACATACGGAGGTCATTGATAGCATGAGCATTTATATACACAAAATAGCATATAGTTATATATGCTATGTCTCATATATAAAAGGATATTTCTAGTGAATTTTGCTCTCATGCTGTGTAAGTTTATTGCATTTAAAATCAAATTTGTTGTATTCTTAGCTAAAGATTTTGATAAAAAAAAATTATTAAATTTAGCTGAAAATTTAATGACCTTCAGTAAGATGGAGGAAAACTAGCATTTATTAAATTAAAATTACTAAATTCATTTTGACATTTTATGTCGTAATTCCCTGCTCTATGCTTTATTTATGTGTGTGGGAATTATTCCATCTCAGTGGTCAATTTCAGTTCAAAGATTCAGAAAATCAAAAATTTTATGAAAGGTTCTGAATATTTATAATAAAAGAAAATAAAGATGATTGATATAATTTTCTTTCGTATAATTATTAAGAATATGTCTTATGATTATTATAATAATATTAATTAAAATGACAATCTTCTATTTTTTTTTTTTTGCCTATTTTTATAAATTAAATTACATTAACACTTTTTTATACATATATATATATTTAATAAATTATTTGATTTTATATACTGTAACGGAATATAATATCCCGTCACATTATTTTAAAATTAAAATAAAAAACCATAAATAAAAATTGATTTTATTAAAAAGAAAAAAAAACTTAATTTAAAAGCTGTTTAACGTATATATAGATCGCATGATGGACAGCTTTTAAAACTTTTAAAAAATAAAAATATTTGAAAGTAATTTTTTTTGTAAAAAGTAAAGATATAAAGATTGATATTTTAAAAATAGAAATAATGTTGATTTCTATAGTCTTAGAAAATGGAAATGATTGTCTTATTAATTAAATGATTGTTCAAAAGCAAACTACCTCGTGAGGCATGTAAAATAAATTCAATGGTCAGATAAGAGAATACAAAGGAATTAAATGACCAATCCAAACACGAAAATGACAGCACGGACCATAACTGAAACACGAATGGATTAGTGACGTCTTGCTCGTTGAATTTCAAGATCTAATGATAAGAGACTAATAAAAATATAAAAGCCAAATTATTATTATAATTGTTATCTTAGAGCTGACTATGAATAGATCGTTATAACTAGCTATATTGCAGATTTTCACAATGTAGAAGTCTGCAATAAATTTAATTTTCCGGACAAACCAGCTGAGGCCTCTGGATGACAGTTCCTGACCAAATGCATGACAAGTCGCAGTTTCATTTCAAAGAAGGACAAAATCTACGAAAGTGATCACGAAGATGGACTTCTCAATCTATTAAAACTGTAAAGTATGAACTATTGTGTCTATCTAATAAGAACTTTCCTAAAATTGCAAGTAATTAATAACTGAAAATAAGAACTCTTATCTGACTTAAAAAATGCAAATTCAATTATTGATATTTTTTTGTGTAGATGTTTAAGCAATCATTTCCAGTTCATTTTTTTTTGTGTGTGTACTATGTTTTAACTAAAATGTATTAAATTTAAAGTTGAGTGTAGATAGCTGCATGGATAAAGATTAATAACTAGGTTTAAATTCGTTTATGTTTAATTTAACAGATTTTAATTTCAGGCTATTTGTTTTTGTGGTTGTGTCAGTGCTAGTGGAGAGATATATAGACGTTTATATTAATGTAATGTGAAGCGTGTTTAGCATACAGGGCAACGTGCCCAACTGAATGCATGACTCCAAAGAGGCAGTCATATCGTTGAAAATGGTCGCAGATGTATTTCCTGCACCATTGACCCCTCCTAGCTCTATGGACAGGGATTTATGAGACGGCAGAAAGACCGCTTTCCCCCATACGTAGCACTCTTTAAAAAAATTTATATACATGATTCCTTAGTCAAACAGAGGCACTTTCCTGATCTAGACCTGGATCATTTCCTTCAAATAATATCATGCTGCCAGATGCACATTCCTGTGGCGTGATTTTATGCTAGCATCTTCGTATTGCATTGATTGCTACTATATATCTGGAAGCAGGCATTGGGTTGACTACAAACTTTTAGTCTGAGATTGAATGAATGTTTTGATAAGTTTTAAGTGAAAAAAAAAAAACTATGTAGACTATCTATGCTCGACATGCTAAAGTAAAATATAATTTAAATATCCATCTGTGCGATCTATTTAAAATAGTAATTTAAATTTTAAAAAAAATATATTAATGTTAAAATCTAAAAATAAATTTAATCTTCAATTTTAAATGTGCGTTAATAAAAATTATTTGTGTGTTAATTACTGGCAGTGGCTTCTTTTATTTTATTGTTCTAAATATTTAATATATACTTTGAGAATAGAAGTCTATTGAAACTTATAAATGTTTTAAAATCTCTGCTACTCTATGAGCTAGTGACCTTGGGCAAACGATCGGAATCCAAATATATAAATTAAAATAAAAATTTTTTTTTTTAAACTTAACGTACCTGCCTACTATATAAATTTTCTAGGTTCAAATGCCTAGAGGCGCCCTGTAGTGCAGATTATGTGAAGTCTCCTCCCCCGATCATTAAAATGGCGCCCAACATGGCCACTTTAACGGTCGGGGATGATGATGACGTTTCCAGTCTTACCGCATCTGCCGACAGAGCGCCACTAGGCTACTTTGAACCTAGAAAATTTATAAAGTCGACAGATACGTGCTGTTAAGATCACGGCCGTCAGCCCTAGTCACTAGCTCATAGAGTAGCAGAGATTTTAAACATTTATAAGTTTCAATAGATTTCTATTCTCAAAGTATATATATTAAATATTTATAACAATAAAATAAAATAAGCCACTGCCAGTAATTACCACACAAATAGATTTTTATTAACGCACATTTAAAATTGAGGAATAAATTTATTTTTAGGTTTTAACATTAATATTTTTTTTTTAAAATTTAAATTACTATTTTCAGTAGATCGCACAGATGGATATTTAAATTATATTTTACTTTAGCATGACGAGCATAGATAGTCTACATAGATTTTTTTTCACTTAAAACTTATCAAAACATTCATTCAGTCTCAGACTAAAAGTTCGTAGCCAACCCAATGTCAGCTTCCAGATATATATTTGCAACTAATGCAATATGAAGATGCTAGCATAAAACCACGCCGACAGGAATGGGCATTTGACGGCGTGATATTATTTGAAGGAAATGATCCGTGTCTAGATCAGGAAAGGGCATCTGTTAGACTAAGGAATCGTATATAATTTTTTTTTTATTTTAAAGAGTGCTACGTATGGGGGAAAGCGGTCTTTCTGCCGTCTTATAAATCCCTGTCCATAGAGCTAGAAGGGGTCAATGGCGCAGGAAATAAATCTGCCACCATTTCAACGATATGACTGCCTCTTTGGGGTCATGCATTCAGTTGGGCACGTTGCCCTGTATGCTAAACACGCTTCACATTACATTAATATAAACGTCTATATATCTCTCCACTAGCACTGACACAACCACAAAACAAATAGCCTGAAATTAAAATCTGTTAAATTAAACATAAACGAATTTAAACATAGTTATTAATCTTTATCCATGCAGCTATCTACACCCAACTTTAAATCTAATACATTTTAGTTAAAACATAATACACACACAACAAAAGTGAACTGGAAATGATTGCTTAAACATCTACATAAAAAAATATCAATAATTGAATTTGCATTCTTTAAGTCAGATAAGAGTTCTTATTTTCAGTTATTAATTACTTGCAATTTTAGGAAAGTTATTATAGATACAATAGTTCATACTTTACGGATTTAATAGATTGAGAAGTCCATCTTCGTGATCACTTTCGTAGATTTTGTCCTTCTTTGAAATAAAACTGCGACTTGCCATGCATTTGGTCAGGAACTGTCATCCAGAGGCCTCAGCTGGTTGTCCGGAAAATTAAATTTATTGCAGACTTCCACATCGTGAAAATCTGCAATATAGCTAGTTATAACGATCTATTCATAGTCAGCTCTAAGATAACAATTATAATAATCATTTGGCTTTTATATTTTTCTTAGCCTCTTATCATTTGATCTTAGGATTCAATCGGCAATACGTCACTAATCCTCTGGTGTTTCAGTTACAGTCCGTGCTGAATTTCTGGTGTTTGCATTGGTCATTTAATTTCTTTGTACTCTCTTATCTGACCCTTTAATTTATTTTAAATGCCTCAAGGGCTAGCTTGTTTTCGAACAATCATTTAATTAATAAAACAATCATTTCCATTTTCTAAGATTATAGAAATCAACATTATTTCTATTTCCAAAAATATCAAATCTTTATATCTTTTACTTTTTTACAAAAAAAATTACTTTCAAATAAAACTATTTTTTAAAATAGTTTTTAAAGTTGTCCATCATGCGATCTATATATACGTTAAACAGTTTTTAAATTAAGTTTTTTTTCTTTTTAATAAATCAATTTTTATTTATGGTCTTTTATTTTAATTTTAAAATAATGTGACGGAATATTATATTCCGTTACATATCAGTAAACTTCGTCAAAAAACAAAAACATTAAAAAAAAAAAAGAATTTACTTAGTGTTAGTAATGACGTTACACAAATTGATTATACTAATTTTTTTTTTAAAAGACAAAACTTTGGTTATTAATGAAAAGACATAACTTTGGTTAGTAATTACAAGAAAAAATGCTGACTATTCTTTCCTTTTCACCCCAGCTGAGATTACACCTCCTCCCTCAATAGTTCCCTTTCCCCTACATTTCATTATTAACTTAGGCAAGTCAAAGATGTTACGTGATTTTAGACTTTTTTTTTTTTTAAATTAAATTATGATTTATAAATTATTACGTTTTATTCCTCGCATTTATTTCTACATATGCGCAATTTTCTTACTGGCAGTACTTTTTACACAAAATTCAAGTTTATAACTATATAATACAAAAAATATATTCTGATTTCAGAAAAAAATATTACTGGCTTAATTTTCAAGGTACTCGTGGTTTATTAAACGTCAGGCCACACGCTGGGTAGCCACTTTAACGGTCGGGGAATAGCCCCACGGTACTCTGTACCGGTCAAAACATGTCTATCCATCTAACATGAGCTGGAACACACAAAATGTACTTCAAACCCAGTCAAACCCAAGATTTAGGTCAGGGACCAGCCTGGATTCGAACCCACCTTCTAAGTCCCAGATCAAACACCTAATGAACAACATAATAGTGATGGCACATGAGAATTAATTTTAATCCGGCCGACTAGGAGAGCGGAGAAGACAATGAGACATTTATTTACTATGACTAATTAAAATATACCTAAGCATGGTTGTAATATGTGGAAGTGGAGGAAAGAGGAAGGAATTCGAACTACTCAAATAAGTTAGACAAAATATATTTTAATGTAATGAAAAATTAGTTATATACATTTATAAATAAATTATGTTAGTGTGTGTGTGAATGAGCAAGCGATTACATAGTGTCATTCACGCTATTATTTCTCATATGCTCTTTATTAGCTAAATGATATATTATAAATAAACACACATCTTTGGTGGGTCTAATATTAAGATGCCAATTTATTATTACAAAGGATTACATAAAATTGCCATTAACGCTTTGGGTTATGGTTCTGAAACGTGGTGACTAACATATGATAGGGGAGCGTTCTGAGATTCATTACAGATATAAGATAAATCATTTTCACGCCATCGAGGCCATGAAAATAAATAGGATACGTTTGAAAAACACATTTGAAAATGACATTTGATTAGATGACAAAATATCCAATGAAAAATTATTTAACAATAGTAAATGAACGCTTTATTTTTCCCCAAGGCACATAGATACTCTTAAATAGATATATAAATTACGATGGTGGGACTGAATAAGATTGAAATAAACTTAAATAATAAAAGTAATTGGTGTTTATATATATATATATCTTAAACAAAGCTTAATTTTAATATTATAGCATTAAAACGGGGTCATGAAGCAAAAGAAGTAATAATACGAAGAAGTTTGCGGTGCTGACATAATAGCCTAAAAATAACTACGAGGAAAAAGGTCGTGCTTCTGGATGAAAAATGAAATCTCACACCCCCTTCTTGGGTGGTGCTTAGAGAAAAATGGATAGGCATGGCGTGGCCCAGACTTTTGCTGGTATAACCAATGTGAGAGGCCTTTTATATATGAAGTGAGTAGATGGGCATAGCGTATGCCAAACTTATGGGTCACAGCTAGATGCATTTTATATGAAGAAAGTTGTTCCAGATAGCTCAACTATCAATGGAACGAGATAGAAGAAATCTATGAGTTCGAACTTGTCGCAACTCCCAGATTAGAAACACGTAAACACAAAGACCGGCTAAATGTCAGAAACGCAATAATGAATGGATGTCATTAAAAACATTGAATAAATTTACAGCTTCAAAATAAATGACCCTTATTTGAAATACTATAACACGCAATGCATTTATAATATATATATATAGGGAGAATATTTCACATACATTAGGATTCTAATTAATAATAGAAACATTAAGATTTCCCCCTTCCCTTTCCTACCATTTAAAACAAATCAATCCCACCTTCGTTGGTTTTATAATAACGGAAAATATTAAAGCATATATTTTAAGAGTATGGAAACTAAAAGAAATAGCAGTTATACATAGAAAAACAATTAATAAGTCACTCTTTCAGAATTGAATAAATAATATTTTATATGATATCAAAGCGTTAATTAGCCAAAGTTCTGGATTTTCACCGGGTTAAACAAATCAATTTTTATATTAAAAAAAAACGAACCTACAATGTTGATTCATAAAACAATCTGGCGAACGTATTAATTTATAATGCATTACATTTATTTTAAGGGGACGTTAATAACCTTTGTATGAAGAAAAAAAAAATGACAGAAAAGATTTTTATAAATTAAAAATCGCCAGTTTGCTTAGATTGGCAAATTAATAAATAAAATCAAAAAAACATATATATATAATCAAGTCATAAATATCTATAAATAAATGACCGCACCGAAATTAAGGAAAAGAAAGTTAAAAAGCATATGAGAATAGGATTAAATATAAAGAAATCATTTGAGAGCAAAATTAGATTCACAGACATATATATATAAAATAAAAAATACATGGGAAGAGATCTTGATAGATTATTCGAGATTATAATAATACCTATTGGAAATGTTTCACGGCTTGATAGAGGCAGTTACAGTCAGAGTATTAGCAGGTTTTCTGGACACAGATAGGCTCCGCTAGATGTTGACAGCAGTGGATGGCCTTGATGAGCTGGTGAGACAAAGCTCCGGAAAGCACGGTCGATCTTTTAGCCCGCCATTCTTTTAGGTACGATGTCTTGTATATAGATTAATCACTCTTCAGTAAAACTCTCTCTCTTATCAAACTTTTCACTATTTATATGTTCTGATCTTTATCTATCGGATTGAATCTACACTGGCCTCCACCAATTGTAATTTCTTTAAGCAGTTCTGTGAGGTTGGTGCCTGCTTGGAGGGAAAATCTATAATTCTGCCTGAACATGCCCCAAGGGTTGATTTGCTAATTAAAAAAAAACAACAAGCATATTAAGTTTATCAGTCATTGTACTAACAAAATCTATTTAATTAAAGTTTAGATTAGAAAAATTTTAGGAATTTAGTACAATGACTTTCACATTTAGTATTTGACTAAAACTTAAATAGAAACTTTCAAAATACAATTGATCCCCTAATGTACATATAAATACCAACTTAATAAAATAAACATAATATAGCTCTACAAATATTATAAAATAAATAATTATTATAAAAGGTTAGTTTTAATCACAAAATAAGAATAAAATATACAAGATTATAATATTAAAATATACTTCCACCTATTATGAGATGGGTGTCAGTTAATAAGGTTGGGTTTAAACCCAGACTAGTGCTGATGACATTGGCATTAGGTGCGGGGCTATTTTTGACGGCCGTGATCTTAACAGCACATATCTGTTGACTTTATAAATTTTCTAGGTTCAAAGTAGCCTAGTGTCTCTCTGTCAGCAGATGCGGTAAGACTGGAAACGTCATCATTCTCCCCCAATCGTTAAAATGGTCTCCCAATGTGGCACGATCTTTTAATAAACCACGAGTGCCCTGAGAATTTTAAAAAATAAATCATGCCAGTAAGATTTTACTTTAAAAATGAATATATATATATTTGTGTATTAACGTAATGTTATAGTCCGATATTAATAAACCACGAGTACCTTGAAAATGAAGCCCGTAATAATTTTTCTGAAATGAGTATAGATATATGTTTTGTATTAACGTAAAGTTATAGTTTGAATTTTGTGTAAAAAGTACTGCCAGAAAGAAAACTGCGCATATGTAGAAATAAATGCGAGGAATAAAATGTAATAATTAATATAAATCATAATTTAAAAAAAAAAAAAAAAGTCTAAAATCACGTAACTTCTTTGACTTGCCTAAGTTAAAAATGAAATGTAGGGAAAAGGGAACTAGTGAGGGAGGAGGTGTAATCTCAGCTGGGGTGAAAAGGAAAGAATTGTCCGCATTTCTTTTTTGTAATTACTAACAAAGTTATGTCTTTTCATTAATAACCAAAGTTTTGTCCTTTTAAAAAAAATTAGTATAATCAATTTGTGTAACGTCATTACTAACACTAAGTAAATTCTTTTTTTTTTTTTAATGTTTTTTGACGAAGTTTACTGATATGTAACGGAATATAATATCCCGTCACATTATTTTAAAATTAAAATAAAAGACCATAAATAAAAATTGATTTTATTAAAAAGAAAAAAAAACTTAATTTAAAAGCTGTTTAACGTATATATAGATCGCATGATGGACAGCTTTAAAAACTTTTAAAAAATAAAAATATTTGAAAGTAATTTTTTTTGTAAAAAGTAAAGATATAAAGATTGATATTTTAAAAATAGAAATAATGTTGATTTCTATAGTCTTAGAAAATGGAAATGATTGTCTTATTAATTAAATGATTGTTCAAAAGCAAACTACCTCGTGAGGCATGTAAAATAAATTCAATGGTCAGATAAGAGAATACAAAGGAATTAAATGACCAATCCAAACACGAAAATGACAGCATGGACCATAACTGAAACACGAATGGATTAGTGATGTCTTGCTCGTTGAATTTCAAGATCTAATGATAAGAGACTAATAAAAATATAAAAGCCAAATTATTATTATAATTGTTATCTTAGAGCTGACTATGAATAGATCATTATAACTAGCTATATTGCAGATTTTCACAATGTGGAAGTCTGCAATAAATTTAATTTTCCGGACAAACCAGCTGAGGCCTCTGGATGACAGTTCCTGACCAAATGCATGGCAAGTCACAGTTTCATTTCAAAGAAGGACAAAATCTACGAAAGTGATCACGAAGATGGACTTCTCAATCTATTAAAACCGTAAAGTATGAACTATTGTGTCTATCTAATAAGAACTTTCCTAAAATTGCAAGTAATTAATAACTGAAAATAAGAACTCTTATCTGATTTAAAAAATGCAAATTCAATTATTGATATTTTTTTGTGTAGATGTTTAAGCAATCATTTCCAGTTCATTTTTTTTTGTGTGTGTACTATGTTTTAACTAAAATGTATTAAATTTAAAGTTGAGTGTAGATAGCTGCATGGATAAAGATTAATAACTAGGTTTAAATTCGTTTATGTTTAATTTAACAGATTTTAATTTCAGGCTATTTGTTTTTGTGGTTGTGTCAGTGCTAATGGAGAGATATATAGACGTTTATATTAATGTAATGTGAAGCGTGTTTAGCATACAGGGCAACGTGCCCAACTGAATGCATGACTCCAAAGAGGCAGTCATATCGTTGAAAATGGTCGCAGATGTATTTCCTGCACCATTGACCCCTCCTAGCTCTATGGATAGGGATTTATGAGACGGCAGAAAGACCACTTTCCCCCATACGTAGCACTCTTTAAAAAAAATTTATATACATGATTCCTTAGTCAGACAGAGGCACTTTCCTGATCTAGACTTGGATCATTTCCTTCAAATAATATCACGCTGCCAGATGCACATTCCTGTGGCGTGATTTTATGCTAGCATCTTCGTATTGCATTGATTGCTACTATATATCTGGAAGCAGGCATTGGGTTGACTACAAACTTTTAGTCTGAGATTGAATGAATGTTTTGATAAGTTTTAAGTGAAAAAAAACAAACTATGTAGACTATCTATGCTCGACATGCTAAAGTAAAATATAATTTAAATATCCATCTGTGCGATCTATTTAAAATAGTAATTTAAATTTAAAAAAAAAAAATATTAATGTTAAAATCTAAAAATAAATTTAATCTTCAATTTTAAATGTGCGTTAATAAAAATCTATTTGTGTGTTAATTACTGGCAGTGGCTTCTTTTATTTTATTGTTCTAAATATTTAATATATACTTTGAGAATAGAAGTCTATTGAAACTTATAAATGTTTTAAAATTTCTGCTACTCTATGAGCTAGTGACCTTGGGCAAACGATCGGAATCCAAATATATAAATTAAAATAAAAAAAATTTTTTTTAAACTTAACGTACCTGCCTACTATATAAATTTTCTAGGTTCAAATGCCTAGTGGCGCCCTGTAGTGCAGATTATGTGAAGTCTCCTTCTCCCCCGATTGTTAAAGTACATTGGTCTGTGCTTTTTCACAAGTGAATTTATTATAGTTGAAATTATTATTTGATTAGTTATTATTTATTACATAAGGTAGACATTTCTATCAATCTAAGAAATAGTCTCAGCTAAGAGAATGAGATTTCATTATCTAGTGGTAGAACAATTATCTGCTATACTCACAACCAAAGATTCAAATCTAGGAAAAGTAACAGAAATTTTTTCAGGTTTGACAAATAGACTTAAGATTTTTCTTTCAAATAGCTAACTCATCCTGCCAATTTAAGCTTCCACAATTATTCTTATCTAGAGACTAGAACAGAAGTGAAAATCCATTAAAAACTAACACCAACTAGTATTAAAAGAGACTTTTCTCTGCTAGTGGCTATTTAAAAGTTGTTTTATATTTTACTTATCTATAAAAAAGTAAAATTTTTAGTTTTTTTCAAGATTGGAGTTTCTTTCTTTTTTTTTGTATAAAATATTAAGTCTTAGAACTGGAAAACCTTTTTGTATACTATATGGAAGTTTATTTGTAATTTCTGTATCTATTTAGAAGCATAAAATGGATAATCATGATTTTTTTTTATAAAAATATTTATGCTTTTCAAGTTATTTATTTTACTTTTATGATGTTTGTATATATTTAACAATAGAATTTTTATTTTTTTTTAATACAGTAAAGTAAAATCTTTAATAAAATATACTTAATCAGGAAAAAATATTCAAAATAAACACCTATTTTGAATTGTTAAAAAAAAAAAAAATGTCAAAATAAATAAAAATAAAAGGTTATTATTATTAAAGCATTACTTCTTACAAAAAAAAATAAATCTTACAATTAAAAATGTCCTTAAAAGTCCTATATAAAATCTGGTACAGTTAATAGTATTGAATACAAACTGAGTCAATTTGAAGATGCAGCTTTCATTTTGAAAGAGCAAAGACAAAAAAGAAAATAAAAATCCCTTCCAGTTTGAATATATAAGCATATTTTGAGTTAAAAATATGAACAAGAGGGTGTATTCAATTTTTGTTTTTACTTTTATTATAAGTTTTTTTCAAAGTTACTTGAACTAAGTTAATTTTATAAGCAACAAAAAAAAAAAAAAAGAAGTAATTTTGTTATATTCATACATTTTAATACAAAATCAGTTTGACATTACTAATGAATTAGGGCTTCAGGTTTTTTTTTTTAAAAAGAAAAGGTTAGATAAGAGTTTGATCCCTTTTGATTAGTATTCCATAGTGATCTCATTAATTTCATCTCACAAATGTACAAAAGTTCGAGTTTCTTTTATGTGATTAATCCATGATATGCTTTATAATAATTTAGTATAGCAATAGACTTCATGGTAAATTGACTGACTCAAGAGCTAAAGTTTACTGTATCAAAGCTTAACCTGTTACTTTTTGATCCCATTAATATTTAATTATTCAATTATTATTAATTCTGACATATGAATAATACACCAAATATTGAAACTTTATCAGAAATCTATTGGCATTTTTATCTTCAAAATTTGAGCCAGTAACAGAAAAAAAAAAAATCCAGAAGAGAGTACTATTTTACGCGATCAATTGAAATCTTTTTTCTGTTCATACCGTTAATAAATATCTCGATTTTTTTCCCTCTTTTCAAAATTTCTATTTTTATAATCTTATCTATCCAATTTAATCTTTTGTTTTGTGCTGAGTCACACCTCAGCATATTTCTTTTTTTTTTTATTTCTGATGAGTAGTCAGCAAGAAAATGAACTATATTTTATCAGATTCCACTAAACTCTCACTGGAAGGAAAAATGATCAGTGTGAAATTGTCTTGATTTAATTATATTATAAAATAATTTAATTTATTAGAAAAATATATGATGTTCAGAAAGATTGCTAATGAAAGAATATAATGATTAGCAATGAGATGGATGGACTTTATCACAAAAATAATTATTAGTTTGAACAGTCTGAAAATCCAAATAGATGAGAGGTCTTTCCAATGAAATCCTATTCCTAAGATTGTTAGAAATGACAACATTTAATAATAATTCCTAATTGTTTTATTTGATATAATATATAAAACCTCTCTAGAAAATGATTCATACAATATAATTTTTTACTTTTGCACAGGCTTCCACAAGGTTTGTTGATAGATAATATTCTTTGATAGTGTTCTTGGCATGTCAGAGTTTAAAATTACTAATATTTATTTTTTGCATTTTGCAGAGCATTTTCAGGGGACAAATTATTTATATGTAAATAAGCTATGGTAATATAATTTCACAAAGTTCTTCTATTCACATTGTATCATCTGCATAATAGTATTTATCATATTGTCACAGATATGTTTTTATAAGTTTGGTTCTGATTCCGTTTTTCTGGTAATTGATTATGAAGTATTGCAAAAAGTCCATATTGACTTGCTTCTGTTTTTGGTTTACTAATACATGTTTAGTTTTTATATACATCACAATAAATATATGTAATAAATAAAGAAATTATGGTATAATTTAACTTTTAAAACATTTAATAGCAAATTGCAAAAGTATACTATCAATTATTTTGACATAATCCTTATTAACTACATATAATCTTAAAATTAACATTATTTCCTGTATTGCATTTTGGTTTATTTATTATATATATTGTATAGTGTGTGTGTATATGTATTAAAAAAACAACAACACAATAAAGTGGGCTTCTTTTTTTTGTTTTATTTTTAAATTCTACACCAGGTTTTAATGAAATCTATTAAGCAGATAAAATTAGATCCTTGGTGGTTGTTAGCTAAGCCCAAAATTTGGTTTTCTAAACTTTTAGCAGGTAAAAAAAAAGCCATTATTTGGTTGAGGGATTAAATCTTTTTTTAAAAATTTTTTAATTTTTTTTTTTATAAGTCACAATTTCACAGTAACATTAATGACAAATCACAAAAAAAGATACAAAATGTAAATTGAAACTACAAAAAGCTGACAGAAAATCTGTCTAAATATGAACTATAAACTTAGGTGAATTTGAAAGACATTGAAAGTTATCTTTAGCAAGGACCCTAAAAAGAATTATCATCAAAAGTGTGATATTTAAAAAATATACAAAGGAAAAAATGGGACCATGCTAAAATAGCTATATTTGTAGCAAAAAGAAAAATGAAAAGAAAAAAGTTTGAAAAAAAAATCTATAAAATATGTAAATTTTTATATAAGAAATGATTCTAACTAAAATGAGTTGTTTTTTTTTTGTTTTTTTTTAGTAAAAATTTAAATTCTTTTGAAAAATAAATAATGTAGTTGATAGCAAAACTGTAGCCAAAATTGTTTTTATTGTTGAGTATCCTGTTTAAGGTAGGGTCGATATACTCAAGGTAGGATGTTGCTAGGAGGAGCTATCTTAGTGAGGTCAACACACATTGCATTCTTTACGTATACTCATGTGGAGCATTCGGTCTCACTAAGAAATCACGGACGAGTCGAAAAATAAGCTCGCTTATCTTGCCGTGAAGTCTTTTATGATTTACTAGAGAATAACTGAAACTATGTGGAAAAAAAATATATATATTAATAATTTTAAAATGGTACAAACTAAAATTTAAATAAATATCAATAAAGAGCAATAATAAAATCAAATATAATTTCTAAAATTACTTCTTCTCATAGTGAAAAAATTATTTTACTGGAATAACACTAGCAATAGATTGAATTAAAGGTTAAAATAGATTCATTTTCGTTATATATATATATATAGATATATTTTTGCTTCAACATATATGAATACAGTATATATATGTATATGTAAACACAGTTTTTGAGTTCTCTTAGATGATACACATAAAATTCAGTGGAAACATTAGTGCAATAATAAGGATCCACACAAATGGATGAACCTGAAAATTGTGTTTACATCTTTCACTTATCTTCATTTTAATGTGTGCATGAGTGTGTACATAATTTCCATCATGTTACCAGGTTATGTAAGTCCTGATCAAAGCCTTTCAAGCCATTTCTTCAGTTTTTTTTTTCTATTTCTTTCAAATGGAACATATATCTCTACTTAAGCATATACTTCCATGACAGTGCTCTATTGGCTTTTAATAATACATTTCTCAGCATGAAAGTTAATCATTGAGAAACAAATGGCATATTGCATGCAAATTGGCATTTGTGTTATGTGATTGGCCAAAGCTGGAAGCTAACCATACACAAGCTGCAAAAGATGTATAGCAAAGAGAGTTTATGGAAATCCTTAGTAAGTTAGGCTTAGATGGAACAATAAATTAGAGTGTTTCAGTACCATAATAGTGATCAATATAATAATCAATATAATTGACAACGTACAAGAAGTGATATACTGGCATACAAATGAGTAAATGAGGTATAATATATGAAACAAAGTTAGAAACTATAAAATATACAATAATAAAACAGTGAATCAGGAAATCATGCTTTATGTTGTACAGAATTATGCATTGGAGAAAATACTATTTTTATTATAATATATCCAAGAAGTCCAGGTGATTAGATAATTCATTTTCAAATGAAAGAGAGATGATTTTATACCTACAAATAGCTGGTTGGTCTGAACATTAAATTGAAGTTATATGTTATAGAAGAACTAATGCAGACAGACAACAGATGTCCATTCAGCATATTAATGCTATGAAAACCTTTTATAGTGTAGTCTCAAACTTTAAACAAATGATAGTATGATTAATTTATTGATAAACAATTTGCGAGGATAAAACAATTGAATACACATACATTATTCTGGTAAACTGAAGCATATACATAAAAATAATGTGGAAACACTAGTGAATGTATCAGCATATGTATAATTTATATACTGCATATATGTACATAAGTAATAATTATGATAAGCAGCATTTTTAAAATAAAATATATTTTTTGAAATTTTAAATTACAATGTGTAGCTAGAATAATATTAAATTTTATCTTTTTTTAAATTTTATCCATGTAGAGATAGACAAAAATATTTTCATAGGCAAAAAATATCAAATATTCTTTTAGCTTTTTCCATATGAAAAGAAAGGCAAGAGACCATACATGTGGGGAAAAAAATCAGTGGATGAATGATCATTTTTTTATTATGGTTATTACAGAGCCAAAGTGAAACAAATGCCAATTTACAATTGAGAGATCATCATCATATCTCTCAATATAACTGAACTGAAACCAATTGCATAAGTAATTCTGCTTTTCCTTAAGCATGAAGAAGAAACTGGTCATGCAGCCTACAAAAAATTAATATTGTATGTATTAAAAAAATTAAAATAACAGAAAATTAAAAGTAAAGAAGGTATGCCATATTAATAATTCAAAGAATATTAATAGCCAATATACTAATAATGTTCAATTGAATTCATACTAGGTACAAGTTTTCATTAGATTTTAGCTATGAATATAATATTATGATAGTAATATGTATATATTTTGTGATAGTGTATATTGAATTGGTAATATATGTAATAATCAAAAATTGGAATATATTAAAATAAATAATAATAAAATAAATTATAATATTGCTATAATTGGATAAGATATGTTCATTATTTTATGTCATTTCAAAATTTCCACAATATAATTTAAAATGTCATTTAAATTAAATATCCAAAATCATTTCTTACAATTGTTAGAAGTAAACAAAATATAACAATTATCTGTGATTATTGATGAGCTTCCACAATATATGTTAAGTTCAATTGTTTATTCATAAAATTATCCAAAATATTTATAAAGTATGCTTATTTAATTCTTTTTGGTAAATCACTTTCATTGAAAAAAAAGCATAGTTTATAAATAGTTTGGAAATTTTATGAATAAAGATTTGAACTGTGCATAAATAATGAAAATTTAGCAATAATTATATATAATTGTTATTTTTTGTTAGCAGCTACGAATTGTCAGAAGTGACATTACCTATTTAATTCGAATGAGATTTTAAACAGTTTTGGAAAATTTTTAAATGTTAGTTGCTTTTTATCATGATGGACATACTGTAAGTTGATTATAGTGATATTATAAATTTATTCTATATTTGTATTATTTGATTAAATGTTCTACCTATTTAATTCGAATGAGATTTTAAACAGTTTTGGAAAATTTTTAAATGTTAGTTGCTTTTTATCATGATGGACATACTGTAAGTTGATTATAGTGATATTATAAATTTATTCTATATTTGTATTATTTGATTAAATGTTCTATTTTTTTTATTTCGATAGATTCTAATTTTTTATTATTACATATAGTTTATAATTTATATGTATCATTTACTTTTTATGATTGTGATTAATTAAAAAGAATACATGCATAGTATTTAAGTACAAATTCTATTCTGAATGAAATTGAAATATTAATTAAAGTTGCTGGAGTGGATTTGGGGCTATTATATTTTCATAATTTTTGAGCAGACTTTTAGTGAATTTTAAGACATTTTTAAAAATTCAAAAAATATCATTGAAGTGTCAGTCATATTCTTGATAAGCAGTTAATTTAACAATAACAACTGATTTTAGGAAGCAATATAATATGTTAAACTGCCATTTCATCATTGAAAAAGTAATCTAGAGGAATTAAAATAGAGTGAATGCATAGAAGTAAGCAGGACTAAAACATCATGTAAAGCTTCAATAACCATGTATGAATTTATATAAATTACAGAAAGGAAAAAAAAACTATTGGAGTTGAGAAGTTTTATTTATATTCATATTTTAAAATCCTATTAATCATTATGATAAATACAGAAGTAATTAGTTTTGATTATAATACTTCAGATATTAACTTGATTAGTTAGTCTCTTTCATAGACCAGTTTAATGAATTAATATTGATGTTATAATTTACTATTCCTAATAGAAGAATATGCAATCGCAAAAGTTAGAGATCTATTCTGGATTACATTGTTTGCATAAACGTGTCTTTATATTTAAAGGCTGTTAGTAGAAATCTGTAGTTCATAATGACCCACAATCTGGTTGCTCCAACTTTATTTAGAATGTGATGCATTAAAAAATAATCTTTGATTTAAAACTTATAGATTTACTGCCTACATATTTAATTTTTAGTGTATTCAGAAAAAAATTATTACAGATTATATTGTAGTAGAAGAGATGATAAAAATATAATGAATAATGCAAATACATATTTCAAACAAGAAGTAAATTCTATAGTATTTAATCAGCAGGTTTGTAATGATAAGAATCAGTAATGACATCACATGATTTTCTTATTCTTATTCAAGAATAGTTTTCTTTAGCTTATTGCAAAACCATTGATCGTAAGCTTGAGTAATCAATAGATCCCAAATTGTATCATGCAATAATACTACAGCTTGAATCCTAAATATTCAGCAAAGCAGACAAAAACTTGAAATCAGTCTGGGTATGTGGATGTTATAGTCCAATACTATCTGTTGTACATCGTTTATTCACAATTATATTAGATGGCCATAAAATGTGATGGAGAGAACAGCTCTTGGTAGTGATAAGAGAAAGTATGCATTGCAATTACATTATGAAAATTTAGGAATGAGAAATAAAAAATATGTTTTAAGGAATTGCTGAGTCATCTCATTTAAATGGCATATAAACAGATAATATTGAAAGAAACTGAGAATATTCATGAATCACCAAGTGAGACTTATTAGAACAGTGTTGTGATTAAAACCTTTGTGAAAAAAGAACTAAAATATTTAATATTACTTGGTTTTAATACAGAATATGTACAAAATTTTAGTGGAAATATTTATAATGGAAGAATTTTAACAAACTTTACTGAATTAATATATAATGTATATTAATTTACAGAATTATCTTTCAAACAAGAAGATAGAAAAATAATATTGTTAAATTCTTTTTTTTTTGTTCATAGTAGATTGTTAACTATGAAAGATAACTTCTTGAAAAGTAAGATAGAGAAGATATAGGTTCTTTTAAACTGTGATGCTGTTGAAGAATTTTGAGAATATAATGAAAGCATAGAAATTAACTAAATAGACATTTTATCAGATTAAATATGATTTTTTTACTTAAAGTTCTGGTGATCATGATGTATAATAGACAGAAAGGTTGATAAAGAAAGAAGAGGATGACTATTAATAAGATAATTGGATTTCATCATAACAATGGTAATTGAGCAGCTTGAAATAGCAAACAGATAACTCATTTTGGTGATGTACTATTTATATGATTGGCAAGATTTATCATGATTTAATGTTATTGAATTTGAGATTAATAATTAACATCAGTTAATTGATTATCGTTTTATATAAATTGTATTGGGCATATAATTGAGAAAATTTTAAAGTGTGTATACCAGTTAAAATCCTAAGAATATTATCAAAGATAATCTATATCTGATAAATTGGATTATTTTCAGGGCATGCTAGCATATATGCTTTATTACTGGAAAACTTGAAGTGGAGTCATTATTGTATGAAGAATCAAATTGAAGATATTTTAGCTTGTGTAATGTAAAGACATATTTTATAATGAAATAGAATTAAATGCATATATAGATAAAAAAAAAAAAATAATACAGCTGAAAATGATCAAATATGATATGAAAAATAAGGTCTTTCTGTCACTGAAGCTCAGGGTAGAAATAGATGGAGAAGTTATAATTAGAGAAATCAACCAACTTAGATCTGAAAAACAGTCATAGAATGATTGATATTTTATTTAAAAAAGAAAAGGAAAACTATTATGAAAATAATACAAATTGCTAAGCATAAAAATTTAAAGAACCAATAATGATAATAATAATAATAATAATTCTTCTACAAACATACAGATCTAATAACTACTGTTCAAGAATAAACACTAAATCTAAAACTACTTCTACACAATGCAGCTTAATCCTTAAAAAAAAAACTAAAACAAATGCTATAATTAAAAATAAATTGTTAATAAAATAAAGAATTGTAAATGAATATAAAACTAACAAAACAGAAGTGAGTTCAAAATAAACCAATCTATAAACAGACTTTTAAATGAAATTTCAACTTAAAGGTGCAAAAAAATGAAATTAAAAAAAGAAAAGAAAAAGTGAGCAATTTGCAAATAATAAAGAAGGTGCTAAAATCAAATAATAAGCGCTGGTTCTATCCTAGGTGCAGTCAAAGCATACCATAGTTGTTCCAATGCTCTGGAAGGTGCTTGAGTGCCTTCTCTGTGTTCCAGGACTGATAGTAATGTCTGGATTCTGTAAATGCTAACCAGTGAACAAAGGACCACATACTATATATAGTACTAATATATTTCACTTGTAATCTACTACTAAGAAGTGGCTTCAATGAAATAATTATAGAACTATATATATAAGACCAATCTATTTGGTGGAAATGGAAAAAGTTGACCGTTAAATAGTTATTTTTTTTCTTTAATGTTTTGAGAATTTATATTTTATATTATGATGTTTGCTGTAAATCATGACATTTCATAATGTAAAAATAAAATAAAAACTTTTGAAAGTTTTATTAATTATAAATTTTGACTCAAGCTTCTTAATAAATTGATATGTTAATTATATTCTTATGGGTTGCAGTCATTTAAATTTATACAAATGATTTTTTTTGTACACATGAAATTGATAACTAAAAAAAAAGAACACTATTTTTGTCTTCCTAGATAAATTGTAGTGATACATTAAGCTATAGAATTAATTTATTAGATCTAATGATTTATAATTTCCTGAAGATAATTAATGCAATTTTTCCAACTCTACTTTCTTAATTGACTGATCATTAAACCTATTCTATCTTCCCTCTTTTTTTTTTCTGACACTAAGATATGCTGTTATTATTGATAGCCTCTTTTGAGGCAAATCCTACCAGTAGGTATTTTATTGCTGATGTAGTTGTCATAGTTACTAGCAAATTTTTTAGTTGGGAAATTAACCAGGAATTTTTATTTGCCAGCCAACTATTAGTATTATAACTGGTTTACTTTTGATATGAATAAATAAATTGTTTTGCCTTTAAGTAATTGATAGGAATTTCAGTAAAATCAATAGAAATTTCTTCTTTCAGTATTTGACGATGTTAAAACTTATCTTTTGGAGGTTAAGAAAATTGTACATTTAGAATTGAGTTTTAAATACATATAAATTATAAAGTATTTCCAATATTGTAGCATCTGAATATTATGAAAAATAAATGAAACCGAGTTATGAAGAGTGTCCCATATAATAAAAATATTAATTTTTCAAATAATTATATTGTAACAACTTAAATATGTACTCTTTCTTTAAACACATTTTCTATGCAATAATTTATTTTTGACTTTATAAACTTATAGTTTTGACTGACCAACAGTCTTATTCAGAGCAATAATATATAAACGAACACATAAACATACATTTTCTAAACTACATACAATTAAATATAAAGACTACTGGTCATTCAAAATTGTAAGTTTGTCAAGTCAAGAATAAATTATTGCATTGTAAAATATATAAGAAAGGAGGATTTATTTAAGAGTTATACAAGAATCAATGAATAAAGAAGTTAAAGCAGTGAAAAAGAATTAAAATTGTATTGTACTGATTTTTTTTTGTGCATCGATAATGAAATGACATTTAACAGAGATTTCATAAAAAAAATTGATAACCATATACAAAATTATTTAAATGTACACAGTTCTTCAGATTTCTGTGAATGCAATGGCAATTATAAATCACAGTATTAAATATTTGCATCAGCACATTTATGAATCCTTTAGTATTTCTGGAAAATACACTGTCTTTGCTGATTGAATAAAACACTTATTATGTAAATGATAATCATAATGATGAAATTTGCAAATAAAATATTTTTTGTGTCTTACTAATATTTTTTTCCTATGATAATAAACTTAGAATAACAAGTATCTATTTAGTGGAAATAAACAAATGCTAAATAATGACAGCACATATATAAGGCATAATGGGTGCTTACAATTCTTTAGTTTCATTTTGTCACTTTTAAAAAACAACAACAGTATATAATACATATGAATTCATAGAATGTAAGATTAAATACTTTAATAAAGAGGTTTGTGTGCTATAGTAATAGTCATATGTAGGCTATTTTCAAAAATATTTTATTTTTTATTGTGTGCATACATTAACACAACACTTTTTATTATTTAATCTATAATTTTTCTTTTAATCTGAAACTTAGGTATTTAATATTAACATCTCAAAGTCCAAAAGACATTAAATGAAATGATGCTTAAGAAAATGTTTTTAAATATGTAAGATTTATTTTTATGTTAAAATTTATAATGAAAATACTCCTTTAAATTTCTTTCAAACGATAAGATATCCTAATTTTTTTATCACTATTTCTAAAAAGAAAAATAAGCTAATCTTTTTTTTTTATAAATTGAAAATTAATGAAACTGTATTTTACAGTAAACATCATTATATTAAAATATATAATTTCATCTTTTCATGATAAAATTATACAAGCAAATCATTGAGAGTTTGATATAATATTTTCACAGGTATAAATTTTATAAAAACTGCTAATGATTTTAAATGAGTGAGAATTGATGAAATATTAATATACAAAATAAAATCTTCAACTTTTTCCATCACATCTTAAATACATTGTTTAAGGACATCGAAGTGAAAAGTTGATAATAGAGAATCAATTTTACTTATATGAAATATTTCTTTTTCTAAATCCCAATAACTTAAATATTAATTTGTATAATTATATTCAAAGTATCATTCAGAAATTCAAACTGATGTAATTTGAATGTTATAAAATGATAGTGAATTACAGACAATGTCAATCATGAATCTCTTATTTATTTATCGTTAATATATAATCATTTACTAAGTAGGATATATATAATTTTTCTCCATTTAAAGGAATCATTATTCTGAACAGTGAATTTATACCAATGGCTATCTATTAGTACAATTTTCATGACTTTAATGGGATTAAGATCATGAGCTTTTTAAAATGTATTTAAAGTATTATTATTTTAAAAAATTATATTTAAAAATATTTGAATATTAACACTTGGAGGGAGGGGGCTATTTTGAAGAAGTCTCTTTAAACAGTCACTGATCAATTATTTCTTAAATATTTGTCAGTCTTTGAACTTTTTGTCACACTTCATATGGTTTTTGTGTGCACATAGTATATTCTCACATAAATGTATGTGCAAAAAGATACAAATATTTATATTAAGGAATTGAAACATAATAATATGAATTAGACTACCAAACGCCCTATAGAAGCTCATTGTGATATAAAATTTTATAACCATTTTCTGAATTGTAAACTTAAGTAGTGATTTTAGTAGAACCTTCTTCAATATCAAGCTTTTAAACATCATTAATTGTAAATCAGAATTAACTAGAACCTTATATAAATTTTGTTTGGACTGAAAATATGAAAATATAAATTTAGTATTACTAATTGGATGGTTTCCTATAATTAATAAGCACTTATTATAATTTTGGTATAAATTATAATCCCATATTTTTCATAAATCTTATGAATATATAATGAAAATGTTATATGCACATACACAAATGTATTTAATCAGACAGGAACAATTTTTTTTATAAATATTATCAATTAAAATATATAACTTAACCAATTATATAACTTATATGGAAGAGCTGAAATTTATAATATATGAATTAGAGCACTGAAATACCCACTAGAAAGCTCTTTGTGAAATAAGATAGGTACTATATAATTGCTAATTTCTGAAACTGTAAACAGTATTAATACAATACTAATTTCTTGTTATGAAAATTAATTTTGTCAGATATGCCAAACTCTGAATCATCACATTTTGGAATAAAACAAAATTATATTGCATATATGTATATTATTTTATAAAAATTTTAATTGAAACTGGTTTATGATAAATGACTTTTAAAAGTTTGAGCACAGTTAATGAAAGGAATGCCAAAAATATTAGCATTGTGTTATCATAGTTTTCAATTCAAGTCAGCCATAATATGACATCTAATATGAGATTTCTAAAAAAATCTTTGTTATGCGGAGTCATATATTATAAGTTCCAGCTTCTTCATCATCATCATCAAACATTATCAATCCACTGCAGAATGAAGGTCTCTCCAAGTTCAATCCATCTTCTCCGATCTTCAGATTTTCTTCTCCACATCACCCTTGCATACTTTCTTATTTCATCATTCCATCTCACATGTGGTTTCTTTCTGGGTCTTTTACAATCTCTTGGAATCGAGTTTAAGATTTCAACCATTTATTATCATCTCTTCTAGTAATATGTCCAGCCCAACTCCATTATATTATATTATATATAATTTATTTTGTATTAATATAATTTATATTATATCCAGCTTCTTAATATAATTTATAGAATTGATTATGCTACATACATATTTAATTTGATTGAAGTTGATAAATTAAAATTGCTTAAATGCCTACTCATTTAGAATTTATCACATGTTAATGTTTAAGATATTATTATCTACTACTTTCAAATAAAGAAAATAGTATTCTTTTAATGGTAAGATGTAATTGACTATAATTTCTATTTGGCAAGAATATATTTTTTTTATTGATTATAAAAGATTATGTCTAATAATAGTGTTTATTAAATGTTTCATACTATCAAATAATGTAAACAAAATGTGTTTTGTATAAAGTAAAATTCTAGCTAATTCTGATATGTGTTTGATTAAAGACTTTTCTCAATTGATGAAGGGGTTATTTGAAACTTGTACTGTAGAACCCTATATTGTCATAGTTTACAATTCAGAAGTAGACTATAATATAATATCTAAAATTTCATAATGAGTTTTTTAGAGGATGCTTTATTGCTTATACACAATGAATCGCCAGTAACATAACAATATAGTTCACCACAAACATTTTAAAGCAGTAGCAGATCCATATCATGAGTTATAACATGAAAAGTGACTATGTTTCACATTTTCATCAATTATTTTTAATTCTCTCTTGCCATCATGAAATCTTACAAAGCACTTAAAAATATTGTTTGTGCCTCATGGCTTCACTACCACACGGTTTGAATTCTATCAAATATTTCATATAGCAGTTTTGCCCAATATAAAGTTAAATTTAATATTAGCACATTACTCTATTGTGGCTTAAGATATAAAATATATTATCACAATTCATGTTGAAATTTATGAGCCAGATATACTATACCCTACCTTTTTTGTAGTGTATACCTAATTCATAGAGAGAGAACTAGTCATCTTTTTACTGGAACACATTATATGCATATATGAATAAAGTCTTTTTGATTAAACTGTATGTTATTTTATTTAAATTCCTGATGTTTCAGTGAAATATCATTTATTGTTGTCATGGTTAAGGTCTTGATGAAGAACTGTTAGATCTAAAGTAATAACAAGAATTGACTGTGAAGTAAAGAACAATCATTCTTATATATATTTGTTGGCTGATTATTCAGAACAGATGGGTTAACAATATTTTTATTTCCTTCAGTTTTACAATTAATTGATTTCAAGTTGATTTTAGAAGAAAAAGATACACAAGGCTGGAATGCATTGCACTTCATCAGATTTATTTAAATCCCTTGGTCTTTTTAATATTTCAATAAACTCATGGTTCTCAAGTCATACTTTTCTAAATTAGCAAGTATTTTAGCATTATCAAAATGACCAATTTCAAAAAAATGCAAAGTAAAAGCTGATACATTTCTTTTGATTAAAGCCATTTTTATTTTCCTTAATTCTAATGTCAATTCATCTCTTGGATTGACCTACATAACCTCTTGAGAACTATGAACAAGGAATTACATAAACACCTTGGTATTTCAGAAGTGCTCAGTCTTTGGAAAAAATCAATTTTTTTTTTTGCTAGTGGAAAGGTAGTTTTAATATTAAAACTAGATAGTATTCTACTTATCAGTGACTCTTTTAATATAAGGTAAAACAACCATAACTAGTTGTGAAACAACTATAACTAGTTGAGTTATCAATTTTATCATTTTCTTCTTCTTAGTATCAATGCTATGTAAAGCTTTATATATGATGTTTTTATTGTAACCATTAAAAGATTTAAAAAGCTATCATATTTCTAAAGATATTGTCAATAAAATTTCCATTATACATGACATGATTAATTATTAATCAGTGTGATAGAAAATATTCTGCTTTCTAATGGTTTTATATAAAGCTTTACATAGCATTGATGCTAAGAAGAAAAAAAAAAGATAAAATTGATAACTAGTTTTACTTTATCTTAAAGGAATCACTTATAAGATCAGTAGAAGACTATCTAATTTCAATATTAAGACTAGCAAAAAATTAGTGATTTTTTTCCATAATCCTAAAGAATGAATACTTTTGGAATACCAAAATGTCCATGAAATTCCATGTTTACAATGCTCACTATATATGTCAATCCAATAGATGAATTAATGTCAGAATTAGAAGCATAAAAATGCCTTCAATCAAAAATTAAATATATCAGCTTTTATTTCACATTTTTTAGAAATTGATCATACACCTGATTTTGATAATGCTAAAGTACTTGCTAATTTGGAAAAGTGGTTCGAGAACCATGTGAGAGTCTATTGAAATATTAAAAAGACCAGATGGTTTAAATAAATCTGATGAAGCATAAAATATTCTAGCCTTGGGGAGATCAATTATTTTATCTCTTCTAAAATCAATTTAATTGTAAAATTGAAGAAAATTTTGTTAACCCATCTATTCTGAATAATCAGCAATCAAATATAAATAAGAATGATTGTTATCAATCTGGTTATTATTTAAGGCCTAACAATTTTTCATTAAGACTTTAATCTTGACAATGACGAATGATATTTCATCAAAATGTTGGGAATTTAAATAAAATAATATACGGTTTAACCTAAAAAAGGCTTTATTTACATAATATAACTGTGAAAATATTAAATATAATATATATATATATAAAGTAAAGCAGTAATTATCAAATAACGTTTTACTTATAATTTACTTAATATAGTTATATTCCTTCTAGAACAGAAATTTGCATGCAAAATTAATTTTACTGCCATTTTATCTATATAAAATATTGTTAATCATTTATCCATAAAATTATTAGTATTCTGTTAATGTTGAGTATTATTCAATATTTAATAAATCAATTCTTCATACAATTATTGTTTTTATATCTTCCAATTTTATTAATTAATGTGATGTTTAAATTGTTCAATTTTTTTTTCTCATATAGGAAATCTTTGAAGATTATTTGAACAATCAAAATGTGAGATTAATTAATAAAATTTGAAGATTGCAAAAAATAAGTACAAAAGGAATAATGTATTCTATTAAATATACACCCTCTACATTCTACTTTGCAATGTTATTTTTAAAGTAATTTAATTATTTTTTTTTATGATGAATGTGTTATAATTTTTAAATAATTTTGATATAGAATACAATTATTCTATGTCTATTTCTATAAAAACTTATTTTACTTTAAATTTATTTTTTGATCTTATTAAGCAACTCTTCACTTGAAAATCTTAAACAATGTAAAATTTAGATATATAAAAGAAAAAACACCGATAACATTAGGTGTTTTTACAGCAAATATTTTTAATGCTGTCGGTGTTTTCAACATCACTACTTCATAATAAATATACTACGTTATATAGCAGTAAGCATTAAAAATCATTTCAAATCATCTCAGACATAATGAAAAAGGAAAAGATACAGCTGTTTAAAGAATAAGAGTTTCAGTAATGATAAAATGATCAGAAGAAGGTCAAAGCAAAGCCAATGTCCTCAAAAAATAAATATAAAAATATATCCAATCTTTGTTTCATATGTATTATCTACTGAAATTAGCAAAAGAAAATTATTTAAAAGTTACTTAATTATTATTACATTCAAAATATTTTTCACCATTAAATAAGAAAATGTCAACCATAATTATTATATATAGAAAGAAAGCTAAATAACAGAATCAACTTAAATTGAAAATGTAATCATAAATCATTGTTTCATTCATATCATGAAATCAAATAGTGAATGATAATATAGTGTGACTGAAAACAATAATAAATTGTAGTTTAATAAAAATTGTTTTTTAGAGAAGACAGCAGACTAAAACAATAAAATGTGATCTAGATTAAATATAAATAAAATTGTTATATCTGTAGTTTTAAATCGGATTTATGATGGATTATTCATATATACCCACTTATATACCAAGACAAACATTCCTTTTATCAAATACATTACACAGCTTTCAAATTATTCTGATCATAATTAAGTTATATTTCCATAATGATTTGAAAAAAATTAGCAAAGTTTTTTTTTTTTTTTACTGATGACATTGTGTAATAAAATATTTAAAAATGATAGATAAATGATCTAGAAAACAGCTACATTTTTTTTTTTCAAATAGGTATTAAATAGTATTTTTTTAAAAAATAAAAATGATCATCAAGTGACTCTTACCATAGTAGCTCCAAAGCTTTGGAACGTGCTTGAATGTCTCCGCTGAGTACCAGGACTAATATTTATATCTGGTCGTAAGCGATTCCGGTCAACACTTAGGGAGGCTGCAAAAAAAAAAAAAAAAAATGTTTACAAAATTATTTTAAAAAAGCAAACAATCGATTATTTCTACTTTTGAAATATTTGTCCTAAGAATGATTAAAAAGTCCAAAAATGAGTGCCTGCTTTAGAATTCTATGAGTTATAATTGTATGTACTGACAAAATGTCATTCTTATTATTTATGAAAAAAAAAAAATCTAAGTTATTCTTTCACTGCACTTTAATCACTGTGTGCTATACAATTACAGAAAAGCAATTTATTACTTTTTTTCATAATTAATTATATATGAAATAATTATAAATTAGTTTATTTAAAAATTAAATCAATCTTCCTTGTTTTACAAAATCTTTGATTACATTGGTTATAAATATTTCCTTGTGATTATTAAGTAAATTGTTACTAAAGATTTACATTGATATTATAACTAATTTTGATATATACATATATCATGTGATTAGAAACCAACCAGTAATTACCTAAACATTCACACTAAAGATAGTAATCAATATTTCTCATTGCTGTCAAGGCAATCTTCTCACCTTTTAATAGTTTAGGGCATAATTTTTAATTTTATCATTTGCTGAAAAGAATCTTTTTGCAGTCACATTGGTAGAAGATATGGTCAAGACTAAGTGCATAGTAGTATTATTTATGGAAAGATAGAATTTATATATTCAAAAAGTTTTATTAACATCTTTGCTTTTAAATCGTAGGAATTATAAACATTTATTAATTCATATTTTAAATTTGACAAATCACAATATCTATTATAAATTTCCATAAGTATCTTCAGGGAATTTTGTCAATAAGTTTATGACAGTTTTGGGATTAATCAGTGCAACGACAAATGTTTAATCCGTTCATCTATTTATATGAAAAGATTTAAAATGGCAAAGAAAAATATCTTGTAGTTGTTTTTGGATCACATTTTCAATTCTAACATATTCTTATAATGAAATATACTACATAGATATTTCATTTATCTTATTCAAATAATTTTCAAACTGATCACATTTACAAGCAATTTTTTTTCTAAATTCATCTATTTTTATTAAACAATATTTAAGAACACTGGCTTAACTATGCAAAATATTGTATAGAACATCATTCATAGAAAAAAATATGAGCAAAAATAGATAAGAGAATAGAACAGTCAAAATCATTTAAATATGCTAAATAATATGACATGCTAAATGTTTCAGGGGATTATTACATTGTTATTAAATATTTCTAGCAATTAGAAAGTGTTTCATTAATTATTTGTTATATGGCTACCTTGTTTCTTATGGTGATAGTGTCTTAATTTCTTTATGTAGTTTATTAATGCATTTTGTCATGAAACAGGATGCTAAATCACTAATTGGTTTAAACATTTTATATTTTTTGATTTATGATTTTTTAAGAGTTTGAGACAAAACAAGACAATCTATAAGGATGGCACTGAATAAAAGAACTTTCTGAACTTTGTTGCTTTACTTTTGTTTGAAATCCTGACAAATGTTTAGATATTATTGTTGTAGCATCATTGTTTGTTATTTTTTCTTTCAATATTTCTTCATAAGATGAAATATCTTCAGCCAAAGGAGATTATGTTCTGTCATAGTCAATATCTATAAATTTTTCATGTAATTGATATGCAAAATATTTCTACAATCATTAATTTTATCAAGTAACATTGCAGCAAAGTACTTTTTATTTCATTATAAATATAAGTAACATTTCCAACAGAATCTATTTAATCATTCTGCATTTGATTAGAATGTCCTGAAAATATGAATTCAGATTCTAAATGGCACAACACTATTTCATCTTAATTATTTAATAAATGTACAGTACCTTATCTCTATTGAACCACTAAAACATCACATGATCATCATTTCTTATGCTTGCATAAGCTGTTAAAACAGTAGCAACTCTCCATACAGTAGTGCCACCCAATGCAAACGGTAGTAATCAATGGATGCTAGAAGCTTTGTGCATGAAATCCTTATCTAGTGCCCACTCGACCAATTTCCCCAGACTAGTTTCTAGCTTATGCACCTAGATCTTGGATTGAAAACACTATTGTGTTTTCTATTGTGTTTTCATTTGGGAGTTGTAACTTTAGAGTTAACTAAAAGGATAAAGATGGCTGCTGGAGGATTGCATTGGATCCAGAGATCTAGATGCAGTGCTCTCAGATCCAAGCTCACTGATGAAAATCACAAGCTAGAAATTAATCTGGTGATATTGGACGAGTAGGCACTAGATAGGAATTTTGATGCATAAAATTTCTAGCATCCATTGATTATTATGGTTTTGCAGGGTATCACTACTGTATGGAGAGAATTGCATTGTCTGTTGCAAGAATAAACATATTAATGATTGTGTAATTCATGTAATATATAAACACTTGATTTTGCCATTTAAAAAAAAATGTTGAGAAAACTGAAAATATTCTATAAAAAGAATATAATTATTGAATGGAAACAATTCTTACCTTGTATACATGGACTACACACCATTGATCTATAATGTTCAATTTTAATCATGTGCATTTTTTAAAGTATATACATATATAATTTACAAAACTAAAGTTTTTATTAATTCTACATTTTTTTTCTTTTAAAAAACTGACCATTGTTCTGTATAGATAATAATTTTGAGGAATTGGTTTCATGTGACAGTCATAATTTAACAATATTTTTGACTATATAATAGTGTTTATTTATTTTTCATCATAAGAACAATTATTTTAATATTTTATGATTTATTTAAGTACTATTTTATTTTTGTAATTTTGAATTAGTACTACTCAGCTTTGAAGTAAATTATAACATTGTAATAATTAGCAGTTTATAGCAAAATTATAGCAATTTATTGGAAATATATAGTTATTGAATTAAAAAACATATTTTGTCATTTGTATTCATGAGTAAATTATAAAATATGCAAATACTGAGATCTTAAATGTATTTCTTCCACACAAAAATAAATTGTTTTAACTATTCATTTTATCTGGAAATAAAATTCCTATTTTTTTTTTTCCAAAAAGAAAAAAAAAACGGAAATACTTAATGTAATCAAATGAAATGATAGTTGTATTTTTATATTGGACTATTTTCATCATCTAATATGTGTATTGAATGTTTTAGAAAAAAATAACTTTATTTAAATATTCCAAATATATTCAACTGTTAGTAATAGCACATCAAACAGGTTAGTATATGCACAACGTTTTTATGCACAATGTTTCGAGAGATGCCTCTCGAAACGTTGTGCATATACTAACCTGTTTGATGTGCTATTACTAACAGTTGAATGTATTTGGAATATTTAAATAAAGTTAAATTTTTCTAAAACATTCAATATATATATTAGATGATGGAAATACTCCAATATAAAAATACAACTAGAACACCATCGTCACAAACCTTCAGGAACACACAAATGAAATGATTAGTTTTCTTAAGTTATTTCTGTCTTAGAAGTAAAGGCTTTATGTGTTTTTACTATTTGCATATATTTTTATTACATATTTATATCTAGCTTATTATCATTGTCAATCATCTGTTCAAGAGAGTTGAATTTTAGTAAGTTATTGGAAATTGTATAGCTATCTGATTAATCAAGTGAATTATTAAATCAACAAAACAGGCATCTAATGAGAATAATACAGCAAAATATTTCATATATGAAATTCTATTGAGTATAGCCTCTAATAATTAATAGATAGATACATAGGAGCAATGTTAAATGTACCAAAAAAATCAAAAAACTGGGGCTCTAAAGTACAAGAATCATGACAGTGAATGTAGAAGAACTGGGAATATTTTATGGATTGTTGGATGGGTAACATTGCTTTAGATCATGTAACATTCTCTTTGTTCTTTCATTATTTTTAGCACTTTCCAAAATCTATTTTTTTCATTCTTTTACCTCTAAAAACATGTTCAATTTGTTTCTCTAATTTATTCAATTGATATAACTGTTTTTCACTATTTGCTTTTATATTACAATAATTATCAATTATCTGCCATTAGAAGACCCCTCACGTAATCATACAACATTTCTATTGATCCTATTAATTTCCTAACTATAATAGTAAAATTATAACTTATTCCTCAATGGAATATTTCAAACATATATATTATAGTTATGATGTATTTATGTGGTTATTTATTTATTTATTATCATGTTTTTTAAAAAGATTTTTTTTGTGTGTTTGAAATTAAAAAAAAAAATCTGTAAATATGCTTGTAATATAGAATATGCTTAATGTACAATACCATCAATTAATATATATCTGTGATGAATTATGCATATAATTTTTATAAATATGTAATATTTTTCAGTAATTTTTCAACTAAAGATAACAACCAGAACATATCTTAATAATAATTAAAAAAAGCACAAAAATAAAAGAAAAAGTGAGATAATTATTTTTATTTCTTGGTCTATTTTTTTTTCAAATACGTATTAATAATTTCCTCTCTATCTCTCTCTTAAAATCATCTTTTAACTTGTTGTTTTTATTCTATATAATTCCCTCCTATATGCCCTTCAAAATTCCTATGTTTACCCTTTTTAATTTATTATTTCTGCAGCATTTTTGTATTCTTTGCAAATCTATCTTTAAAATGCTTCAAATCTTTCCCCTTATTTTGATGATCCAAATTTTTTTGTTGTAGAAAGGTACATTATATTACAACATTTAGTGAGATTTTATTTCCAACTTCATTAAGCTTCTTCAAAAACTTATTTAATTACTAGAATACTCATTGTATTTTCTTTTTTATTACCTTCATCTTGCTTAAACAATGTTTAAAATAAATATATTTTGTCATAATGTTCCAATCAAAGTTATAATTTTAAAAATATGTTTATGTTTTACTTACCAGATCTTGTAGAATGCCCAAGTCCAATATCATCTACTGACAAAAAGCTTTTAGGTTTATCCGCACAGAGAACAACCTCGATCTGAGCAGGTGGTTCCACTAAGCTGTGCCGATGTCGCATATTAGGAGGTCTGTTAAATACATTAGTAATTAGTGTTGGGATTCTACTAAGAATTAAATTCAAAAGAACTTATATATATATGTATTAGGATTGCCATAGCAAAATCATAAAAAATAAAACATAGAAGAAATACTTTTGGCTAGGAAAAGTATATTATTGTTTATTTTAGAATTAAAAATAGATATATACATAAATACATATAACTAACTGTAATAGTCAAATATTCAATATAACTTTCCATAATGTTGTATTATTTACAATTTAATGTAAATAATGTCCAATAGATAGAGTGGATATAATTAATTGATCATGTGATTTGTATAATTAAATATCTTGAGAAGATCTCAATGGAGATGAAAGCCAGTTCAATAAATATTAAAATATAATTAGTTGTTTATTTCAATATTATTTAGATTGATTATTTAATTTATTTAATAAATACATATATTATCAGCATTATTCTTTGTTTTTATTTCCTGATAGTATTCCTACTTATCTCTGAATATTATTTTCTTTAGAGCTATTTACACATTTCAAGTATTTGGAAAGTTTTAAGCAAATCACTTCTTTGTATATATATATAGTATTGACATATTTTTTTGTTTAGCAAAATGTCTTTATTAAAAGTCATATTTGTAAAAGTGTCAATAAATAAATGTTAATATATAAAATAAAAATAGTACAAAATCCTGGACTAAAATTTTAAAAGAATCTGCCCATGTAAAAATTTATACACAAAAACATTATGCCTTGGAAAAAGAGAATGTATGGTAATCATCTCTATATACTATTAGAAGTAAAACACAATTTTTAAAGTAAATTTTAAAAATATTTTTAGAGAAAATAAATGATTTAATCTGAAATTTATATTATAATGTATATGTTGTAGAGAAATTTTTACAATTAAAAGATGAATTTAAGACAAGTTTTGGGGAACATTGTATAGAAATCCTTGACAGAGCAAATTTTTCATAGTATGTACAAAATGGATCAGGTCATTACAAATTTTTTTGAAAATGCTGGTACTCTGTAAAAAAACTCACAGATATGTTTAACTGACATTCTGTTATTCATTTTCCTCAGGATTACTTTGTGTGAGAGAGATGTAATTATATATAAAATAATAATGAGAATGCATTTGATTTCATAGTTTTTTCATTCATTTTTTTTGTCTTAGTATTTTGATCAATCACAGTTAAACAAAATCATCAATAGATTTTATAAGTATGCGACATTTTTTTCGCATTAAATAGTGAAGCTATAATTTTACTCTAATTTATAATAGCTTTGCTAAGTGCTTTTGAGTTTTCATGTTTGAATCTCATACTCATAGCTTTGTAACTAACGATTGTTATGATTATGCAAATGCATTTGAATTTTTAATTAGTCCATTGTTTAGAGAGAGCAAAACATGCCTCTCTTCTATTAATGGCATTGATGTCATTTGCTATATAGAAAGCTTCTTTAACTTTTCTTTTGGCGTCATTTTTTTCTGTACAAATTATTTGGGCAGGACTAAACAATGGACTAATTAAAAATTCAAACGCATTTGCATAATCATAACAATCGTTAGTTACAAAGCTATGAGTATGAGATTGAAACATGAAATCTCGAAAGTGCTTAGCAAAGCTATTATAAATTAGAGTAAAATTATAGCTTCACTATTTAATGCGAAAAAAAAGTCACATACTTATAATTACAATTTTACTAGTGAAGAGAAAAATAATTTATTACATCAATAGATTTAAATATTAATTCTTATTAAGCGCAATGTCAGCACGTAATACTTATATAAAGCTAAAGATTTGTAAAATGTATTTTATTGTTTTTGATCAATATATTTAATTAAATTATTGGAAGTGCTTGAGAAAAGAACTGAATAAGATGTCTTTATAATGGAAGGATGAACTGTATTTCTTCACTCTTATTAAATTGTTTAATTTTTTAAAAATTTCCATAGGCCCTCTCTTAGTATATAATCAATATTTTTCTAATAAATTTTTTTTTTTTAGCAAAATTTTAAAATGTTTATGTACTATGAATGGCCATGGAGAACTTTAAGAGAAGGCAGTTTAAGAAAAATTGGGGGAGAGGAATGTTAACTCAACATATTCATGAATTATAGAGCTCCTCATTCAATCTTTTTCCTCATCTACTAGCAAGAATTTTGCTAAAGTGATTGACCAACAAACTGTAAAAGACATTTTAAGTTTCTTATCAACTTTTCTCACCACAACAGCTTTCATAACCATAATACTGAAAAATAGAATAAAATCTCATTGAAGATTTGTTTGATATTGTATCATAATTTTTAAAAGATTTGCAATAAATTGATTAATTTAGTTTGATTATGGAAAAATTCTCATTGTCAGGGATTTCAATGTGGGTTTCCCAGAGTCCATATATGGATAAAATAAAAAAAGTATATTGGTGTAATTTGGATAAGAGATGCTTGGATCAGAAAACTGGATTAAACTCAGAGATTATCCTGCTGTGGATCAATAATCATTGAAAATGATGAATAACATAAGTTAATGAATATTAATGAATGACATTTTTATAGAATCTGCTTATAATAGCATTGTTTTGGCTAATTCATAGTAACCATTTTCAGTTATAATGAATGTTATAGTAATAAATGGCTGTATTTAAATTATTCAACTACATGATGCTATAATAAGATGCTACAAACACCATGTAATGCTATTATTAATTGAAATTTATTATGCACACTATAATAGCAAAAAGAAAAATTTATATATATTAAATATTTTCATGGCTTTATTATGATGAAAACAAAGTTAAATGTGGAGTTATTTCCATGTAAATAGCCACATGCTTTACTTTGTGTACTTCATAATAAATTCATGAAACTATAAACAACAACTCTATGAAGGAGATGAATTACTTGCAGGACACCAAAAGATGTGAATTTTATAAGATCCCATACTTATAAAAGTAGCTGTCTGGGTTTGATTCATATAATAACTTTGGTTAGAAATAAAAGATGGCCTTTTATTTGTAAAGATGTTGAGTACTAGAGCAAAAGTTGTTTAGCCTTAATACTGTCAACAGTAATTGATGGCTAAATATATTTCTAGTTATTTATATGGAAATGGACCTCACTTTACTTTATATACATCTATATATATATATATAATTTGATAGACAATCATGATTGGGATAGGAATAGTTTAACATCTTCCCTCATTATTCCCTCAATTCTCTATGGTTATAATAATTATATTTTTACAAAGAAAATGATCTGCACTAGATATCAACATTCTTATAGAATGCACATAACATTATGAATTGGATTATGAGGAGAGAATAATAAATATGTTGGGCAAGAAAGATTTTATAATATGCAAAATTAATATTTATATAAGAAATAGAATAAATATGTTGAGAAAATACTGCAGGTACATAATTATAAAGCTTGTGAAAAAAGAATAAAATAGTTTGACTAGAGAAAACAAAATAGAATTATGGAAAAGAAATATGAATAAAAATAGTTTTGGGTTATATAAAAATAAAATTACATTAAATATGAAAAAAATGTATGACAATTCGAAAGGGAACTTATTGTTATTTGGTGGAAGATAGACACTTTAGATAATAGTACAAGAAGGCAAAAATGGAATTAAAGATTTGGATTATAGATTTAATTTATAGACACTTATTTTTGAAAAGTAAGATGTTGAAAGAGGATTAGGATAAATTGTATTAGAGAATGGGAATAATTTAAAAGTAAGGAGAATGAGAGATTTTATGACTTTTTAATTAATATCTTTATAATGAAAATTGGGGAATTTCAATATAGGATAGTGAAACTAATGAAATTGCTTTTATAAATATAGGATAATAGAAAAAAAAAAGGATTAGAATTGAAAAAATAATTGGGTAATAAGGAGTAAAAATATATTTTAAGGTATTATATGAATGTTTTACTTGGCTAAAAAGTTTCTGTGCATATAGTTTATGCGTAGAAATTTTTGAGTTTATTTAAGAAGCCATGTTACATCATATCAAATGTGTACAGGAATGATCAAATGCAGTATGGTTAGCTCAAAGCAAAGAAAATTAACATGTATTTTGTTAAATTGACTAGGCAAAAGATTTTTATAAGTTTAAATATGTACAGTGTCACATTATCCTTTTTAGAACCTGAAGTCATAAAAGAGAAAAAATTTATTAATACTAATTCAGATTCAATGAAGACATTAAGTTATTATTTTTTTACTCCCTCTTTTTTCAGCAAAAACAGTTTCTTAGTTGAGTTTTTAATTAATTTCCATAAAAGGATTCAAGAGATAGATTTTTTAATGTTTATCTTTTATGAACAATATTTTAAAAACCATTAGTATACTACCTCCTCTTAGTGTAAACTATTATATCTAATCGCATATGATCAAGTAACATTTCTCTCTTAATAGTTTTTCTAGTCATGGTTCTGTAAAGCAAATGATATTATAATCTTTAATTAAAATATTATGTTTTGCATTAAATAATTTTGTATCCAAATCTCTTATATTTTATATACAAAAACTCAGCTATTTTAAATTCAGCTTGTTGAGAATAAAAGTCTGTATGATTAAACTATGTGCTATCTATTTGAAGAATATTATAATTGTATTTTAAAGTGTGTATGTGTGTATACTTATATGCTTATTTGTATGTGTGGGAATTTTCTTCTTCTTCAGAATTGCTGTAAATTTATTATGTAATCAGCCATAATAAGGTAACAACACTGATTCTAAGGGCCAAATTCTAGTTTTTTTATGTTTGCTTTATAATTATTGTGTACTGGGTTAAAAAAATGCACAATTTTTATTTTTGGATGATAATTTGTAATGATAGATGTAGATCATAAAAATTAGATAATTAATACCTGTTTCACTTATTTGGAGAAAAAACATATATATATTAGACTTCACTATTTTGTTTATATCATTTTTGTTTTCTTTCTATTATTTTTTTTATATGAGTCTGTAATATAGTCATTATTTTTATCCAAATTTCTATAGGTCTCATTTTAGTATTTTCAAACTTGGTTTGTTTTGAGGATTTTTTTTTTTTTTGTTTCTTACTGGTATTTAATGTATAATGAGAGCTTGATTTATGATTATCTTTAAATGATACAAATATTTTAACATATGTTAAAGTATTATTGCCTTTATTATTTCCATTGTTTACATTAATAGATTTTATTTTACAAGTAAAATCCACTTTATCCACAATATTACAGAAATGCTTAATATCAGTCACTAATATATATTTTAAAATTTGATTTCACTAAGCAGATTATCTGTCTTTTTGACTAATAGCATTCATTTGTGATAAAAGTGATATTTTTAATAATAATAATTTTCTCATACATGTATATTGAAATGTTAGTGATATTTAAAAAAAAGCATAAAATGGATATTAGTCTACCATAGGTAAACAAACTATAATGTATTAAATTTTTTTTTATCCAATGAAAGTTAGTTATTTCATATTAGTAAGAATGTACTGTTGATTAAAATGTTATTGTGTTCTACTGTTGATTAAAATGTTATGTTATACTTTTAATCTAATAACATTTAATAATAAAAAAAGAGATAATATAATTTAAAAATGCTCTTATAATATTAATAAGCACATTGTGATGATAAGTTGGTCAGGAAAACTGGTTAGTCTTTCCCCACTCTTTAATTTGTTTACCTAATACATTTTATTCATTTAAATTTAGCCTATATAATGCTATCATAGAATTAATGATTTCAGAATTTTTTTTTTTTTTTACTTATATAACTTAATAATAATAGAGACTATATTACTGATACCAAAAAAAAATTACATATAATGAATTTTTATTTCACCAATCCAATATAAATATTATCGAAATGTATTTTACATAAAAATTGTTCATACTATAATAAGTATAAAATCATTTAATTATTTTTATTTTTTTTTTTTTAAAAATCACTTTCAAAAAATAATTTGTAAAAGCAAGCAAGCAAACAAATAAGATTTGTATAATTTTAAATAACTAGATTCTAATATAAACATTATTAGCTAGTGATTTTAGTGCTTCTATTGTTTAGTTTTGTGAATAATTAGTGCAAATGATATTCTATTCTAACGTATTTCCCTGTAGTGTTGTGTTTAACTTATGAAGGTGTTCATCAGAATCTACCGGGAAACTTCTAATGCTTGTCCACAAGTAACGGTAATGTCGACTTTACTGTCTCTCTGCTTCCTAATGACAAGAAAATAATATGCAATTCCTTGTTGAAATGAATAATCAAATTTAAATTCTATTTTATTGTTAAATTCTATTTTAATAATTGAATAAGTATATTTACTAATTATTTGAGAAGCATGCTAATAACTATTTGCATTAATTTATAATAAGGAACTTTTGGATTTTATTTAAATAATGTGCCCATTATAATTTTAGGAGCTACTGATAATCTTCTAGACTATTAAATTTAATTAATCAATTATTTTATATTATGTTATCATTCAATAGCCTTTAGCAGATGAAAGTAATACAGTAATCATTTCTGATAATTGTCTGAATAAATATAGAGATTGATATTTGCACATTAATTAATGAACATGTTATTAATACCTGAATCTATCTTCATAAGATAAAAGCTCAAAGTTTCAGTTTAATACTTGATATAATAATGAAAATTCGAAAATCAGTCAGAATTGGTATTATTCCATCCAATGATAGTTGATTAAATTTAATAAAAATAACTCTAGAAGATTATCACCAATTCTTAGAATTATTACATATTAAAATGCCACTTTGTAATCTTCTATCTACACATCATTCTTTTACAATACAAATTTTAAAGTTCTTACTCACTACTTATAACATTAAAATAAACATTTAGTCTCTTAAAGCAAATTTATTTAACTTAAACCAGACTTCTTCAGATAAAGTAGTTGCAGTTAACTTTGAAATTTGCTTTATAAAGGGTAAGCAAACTATTTTCATTGATTGTAATTAATTTTACTAAAATTACATATAATTTTTTATTTATATTAAATGTTAATTAATGCAAGATAATTTAAAAATGGATCTTTAATTGTTCCCTTTTTGTATACAACTTTTAATATTACATGTTTTATTCACACACAAAATTAATTGTGATCATTATGTAAAAATATACTTGCACATCAAAATAATGTAATTGCTTGAAGCTAGTTATGTACCAACTTCTAATCAGAACTCATGTATTTCAATTCTTTAATACCTGAAGAATTTGTTTTAACTGAAACATGAATAGTATGAGAGTGTTGAGTATTTTATATTATAGTAGTAATCAGTACCATTTAAAGAATATTAAACTCTAAAATTTGTACTTCAAAGAGTGATAAGTATGATTTCTTTCATTGGTTATAAGTAATCTTAATAATTTTGATAAAATTATATATATATATCCATACATGATTACAGTTACAAATTGAATTATACATATATGTGTGTTAATAATGTTACAATTTTATATACTTATATATATGGTGATAGTTAAATTATATGTATAAAGTATTTTTTATGAAAGATGCCATTGACATTAGAGACAATTATTTTAATTAATAATGAAATATTAATAAAACACAAATACACATATAAATTGAATAAAAAGTAGTAATGACGAAATATATGAAGTATATAAAGAACATTATGAGAAAAAATTAAAAATGAATATTAATTAGAAATTAGATTCATATATGATGATAGAAATAAAAATAAACATATATATAAAAATGGATTAAGATAATGACAGACTACCGTTTATGATGTTCATTGGTTATCTCTTGAGTATTATATCTTACTATTTAAAATACTTTAAATTACTTTTTGGAGAAAAACAAACAGAAATGAGATAAAGATAACTAACTATAAACAAATATATGGTTATGAGGTAAAGTGTAAGAATGAATTTTTTTAATATGCTGTAAATGACATAAGCATACTTATGCATAAGTGGATTTATTTTGTACTTATGAAATGAGATACACGTATACATTATACACAATATATAATGAAATAATGAAGATGAACAATAAAAGATGTAATTGACCATATTTACAGATGTATAATATAAAGAAATTATCGGATGTATTAAAGCATAACATGGATAAGAATTATCTTTACAGCTTTGATCTTAAATAACAAATTTAACTTACTTGATAGAAAAATTTATACAGAATAAACTTCAAAGTTCTGTTTGTCACATGCAAAATATTTTTTTAAAAGATATTCCAATTCTCGTAGCACACACTACAGTATATCTCCACATTATGCTACTTTGCTGCTGAGATTCTTTGTTATATATTGATTTAACTAATTCACAAAGAAATATATGGAGATTTTACAGATTTGTTTTTAGATAGTCATGGAGATCTATCATATTTTGAATGCAATCTTTAGCAATTTTATTTTTATTTTGGATCAAAGCTGTATAGAGAACTGTGTATATATTATACTATTATTTTATTTGCTTATTGTTTACCAACATATTGCTTACAGCTTACAATAAAGTTTTATAAAATCACTAATATCATTATTGACCTTAATTTTTTTCATTATAATGGTAAATATATTTATTATAGAGAAATTAAGTTAAAAATTCTCATTGAATTAAAAATTAATTTTAAAATAATATTACAAAATTAATCAATAGAAAGTGTTCCTTACCTCTCTGGAACCAAAAGTGTCAGCGTATCCAGTTTGAATTTGTTGCGTTGATTACGGTCAATTTGCTCCAACATTTCTCTTAATACTTCCATTAATGTATTAAACTAAAAAATATCAACATATATTAATACATTCAATATATAGAAATGTATATACAGAGTGTTTGGGGGAGGGAGGTGTAGTTCCATCATTAAACCGATTTTTTTTTTTCAAATATAAATTTAAAATGAATATAATAATTGAAATAATGAATAAAATCTTGATTATAAACAAATGCAAACATTCTAAAAGCCATTATTTTGTTTCTTCAAATATAAAATTAAATAATGAATAAAGTTAATCTTATAGTGGATATGTTAATTGTAATTTCAATAAAAGTACTAAACTAGTTCAGCAAGTGTCAAAAAGTTAAAAAATTTAATAAATATATATGGCTTGATTTTTTAAAAAAAATAAAAAGCTTAAATATATTGTGCTGAATTTTTTTTTTATTATCAAAGAAACACATAGGACAAACTGCTTAAAAAGTCAAATAAAATGGGATAGATAATAACAAGAATAACTTTTATTCATCTCTTAGGATATCTCCTTTAGTAATTAAGTTCTCCGAATAAATTTGGACATTTTTATGCAAGAGAATTGATCGAGAAAGTGTTATTTAAATGAAAAGCTAAGCATATCTGCAAAGATATTTTCTAAATTGAATTTTATTATTATAATAAATATTTATTTAACCAGTAATCTGCAAAAAAATTGAAGATAAATTCAACTGACCAATTTGTTTTGAAAAAATAATTTGAATTGGTGTGGAAAGCAGATCTATATTAACAGTTCTATGGTGCAGCAATAGCAACACATTTACAATTTAGGATCAAATTGAGATCTAGTAAAAATCGAATTTTTTTAAAGTTTCAATCAAAGTTAAGATTTACTTTTCAGAAAAGTGCCTTGTATCTAACCGTTTAGTATTAATCAATGGTTATCTAGTTATTTTTAGTTAGAGAGTAACAAGAATGGAAAAACACTCAATTTTTCACCGCCTAACAATTGGAAAGCTGACTAAGTAATGCTATCTTCATTATTTTTTTTATTTTTATGAAAGCTGCTGGAGAGGCCTTTATTCTCACTAAAATATTTTGATTCTGCTTAAACATTTGTATATATAAATATATATGAGTGTATGTAAGCATGCGATTGATTTCTTTTATTTTATGCAGTTTATACTTTATTATTAAATTCATTTATTACTGATTTGTTATTAGTTAATGTGAATCTATAATATTTGTAATATTCCTGTAATAATTATTAATGAGAGGGATAATCTGTATTTACTCCAATCCCAAATTATCTATTGTTAATTTAAGTAAGAAGTAGGCATAAGATAGTCATGTCACATTCAAATCTCACAACTAACTTTCCAGGTAATATTGTTTATCAATAAAGAGAAGGCACACAATAGATGATTTTGAAATAAAATAAATAGAATGAATTATCCTCCCAATGCAGATACTAAAAGTAAAATGATTGAGTTATTTTATATTTTCTACTAATTGATATTTAATTTTTTATACTGTTTAAAAATATCTGAATTGCCAAAAAAGTAATGCCTAATTTTTTTATTGAGATTGATTGATGATTGTTTATTATAAGTTGTCTGTACATAACTTTATTAAAACAGGCAAAACTCTCCATATTGTGTAACTTTATGTGGAAATAAATTGTTATTTAAAAACAAATTAGAATTGAAAACAACATCTTAATTAAGTGACACATATTTAGATCTGGCTTGCAAATTGTGACTTAATTAAATTTGTATTTATAAATATATATTATTTATTTAATATAGATTGCACTATTTAATTTTTTTAAAACTAGTATAAAATCAATCTGAAAAGAACCAAAACAGCAAAAACTGGACATTTTTATTCTACTAGAGTATTTGAAAGGTAAAATGTCTATTGATTAATCAAGCTTACAATAGATGGCTCTGGATTGGATTAAATAGAATAAATTATTGCTTCCAATGTGACAGTTATTTCTATAAAAGATTCACATTGGTATATATATTTTCTTTCATTAATTAAATACTGCATTTAATTCCCATCAAATTGTTTGAATTTAATGTAAAATTCTTAAGAAATGTAAAATACAAATGCTCAATATCATTGTTATTAGAATTCTTTTGATAGAAATATGTTATATATTATTAGTATAACAAAGATTATTAGAAATTTTATCTTACATTTTGAGATTTTTTTTTTCAGTCAATTTGAATTTTGTTTGAATATATACATTTGGATTATTACATAAAAAATTGTTTAGAAATAATAATAAATCTTTGTTGTTCTTTGATTTATATTTTATAAAAAAAAATAATACTCTTAAATATGTTACCTGATCCATATTTAGACTAGAAGAAACTGTAAATGGAATTAATGGTGGCATAATCTTTGTGGCAATTAAATCAAGTGATAAACCAAATTTCTTGTCACTTAACATATGCTTGTAGATGCCTGAACAGAAAATAAAGAATTTAGAAAAATGGGAATGGCAAAAAGTGTAAAATTCTTACAGTAAAATTACTTACTTATAACAGCCATCATGAGGTCTGTGTTTTGTGAGTGTATGCCAACCAAAAACGGCAAGACTTCATCAACTATAGTGGACTTTTCTAAACGATCCAGAATTTTATCTAGACATTCTAATACTTTAACTCGACCCTAAACATAGAGAAAGATTTGCAGGAAAAAAAAACATATTTATTACTTAAATTACTTTAACATGGATATGATTTTATTTTAAAGAATGTAGATAGTTCATGTATATATTTTAAATGGATAAGTGAGAAAATTTAGTTAAAATATACTTATGAAGATGTATATTAGGCTAAATGTAAATAAAAATAGGACACTTGACTTTGCTACTTAAAGTTTAATTCAACAAAAGTGGTTCTATATATATAAAAGCAAAAAAAAAAAAAGGATCTTGAAGTGATCATTTTTTTGTGTACAGTCTCTAAATTTATTGTGAAGTTGAGTAATTTATTGAATATAATTTTAAAAGAATAAAGAAAGAAGGGAAAAAGGTTTACATAACAAATTGTATTATTAATTCTATTATTAAATAGTTTGGCACAATTCTCATTCGCCCACTGCAAACATAAACCAAGTTTAATTACCCTTGAAATCCACACTCTTATAGTTGAGGGTTATCTTGTTTTGAGATGAAATTTAAGGAAAACTAACTGGAGTCAATGTACTGAATATTTTGAGCAGAATATTAATAGAATCTTTTCAATTATATCTTGCTATGATAAGTTTAACAAATTCATAATAACAACTGTGAGAAAGACATTTTGTTATGGATATCAAAAGCAATTCATTTTATATTGGAATACAAGCTGCAGAGCTTTTTATAGCCAGTTATTATTATTGAAAATCTGAAAATTACTGGATGATGGCAGAAAAGTGGAGACTGGAAAAACAAAACTATAAGATCCAATTATAAGGCCTGGTCACTTTTACTAAACATTGAATAAAAAAATTATCTCTAAAAACTATTACTGTCATTGCTAATGAAGATGTCATTTTTATATATCAAACTTTTAAATTCAATATTGATAAAATGAGAAAAGGCATCATTCGAGCAGAATTGCAAGCTTTTTTTTCATATGTCCCTCTGATATGAATTTGATAAAATCTGAAAATGTTGCTGAGCTTGTCCTTGATTGTTTAAAGTCAGGAAAGGCCCCAAGAGCAAATAGAATACTTTCAGGGTGTCTAAAAAATCTAGGACCTGAAACAAAACATGATTGGCAAAATTCATACAGAAACTAGTTCAAAAATTTGTCATAAAAATAAAATCTTAAAACTAAACAAACCTCGCAATGATCTAAAAAAAAATAAATCCAATATCAAGAATCATATTAACAATAATTTTGCCATGGCAATAGTTGAGAGAATCTATCTAAAAAACAGACTGGATTTAGACCCTTAAGAAGCTGCTGTGAGTAAATTTTATTTTTAACAACTTACATGATTCCATTTGGAAAAAGGTCTTTTTCTAAAACTTTCTAAAATTCTTAAATGCAGAAAAGCATTAATTTACTTGATGAAATGCTCTCCAACAGTTCAGTTCTTTTAGCTATTTAATACATTCACCAGTGATCTTCCAGAAACAGCATGCAGATTATTTTTTTTTTTTTGTAACTTCTCAAAAGAGAGAGAAGTCTTGTAAGGTTATAAAAAGATTGGAAATCCTTTTCAAAGACAAGGAAATCACATTCATAATCCAATGGAGATAACATGTTCAATTTTTCACTTAAATAATAGGAATCATCACCCGAATATAATCTTTTGTATAGACTGAAATATAATCATACTCATTGCTATTTAAGAGTAATTTTGAGTCATCATTTAACTTGAGAAAAATTATAAGGTTAGCCCAAAATTTTTAAAAATAATTTCCTTGTAAAGCTAGATGACACTGCTTGGGATTGTGATGCAAATACTTTACAGAAAATTTCCTTAACACATGTATTTTGCTGGTGAATAATATGCCCCTGTTTGGAGAAAAAGTTTTCACACTTCTGGATTTACAAATAATATCATGACAAATATTACCAGTGCACTGAAGTCTACTACTTTTCTGCATCTTCCTGTTTTTTTTTTTTTTTTTTTTTACATATTCTGCTAGATATCAGAAGTTGTCTCTCAAAAAGTATATAAAAAGTTATTAAGCAGATTAGACTTGCCGATAACTCAAGATATAGTTTCACATTCTAAACCTCAAATCAAGATTCTGTTTTTGGTTGTTCAACCAGGAATTTATAATCAAAAAAAAAATTTCAGATTTTTTTTTTTTGCATCCAACAATAAAAACATTTGGATTTGATCTTCCTAGATGTAACTGGAATTCATCAACAGATTCAGGACAAACCATGGTCAATCTTCCCATCTTCTTTTAATAGTTGTATTTAAATGTATTCAAATTAGACTACATAATTAATGACTATTAAATCTATGGCTGCAAATGGCAAAAATAATGAATTTACTAAACACAATAGTGATTCCATTGATTTTTTATGAATCTATCAACATCTGAATTTAACAGAATTCAAAATTTTCCAAATCCAGTAGTCTCATACTTAAAGCGGAAACTCAATATGAGCTTATATAAAGTTTCATAAGTTTGAGAATAATATAACAGAGATTAAAATTACAGTCATGCTTATCTATCTGTGAATTGTGAAGAATCTCAAGATTTGCATATCCATCTGCCATGCTCACTATCAGAGATTCAAATTCTGGTGGAACTTAAAAAAAATTTTTCCTGATAGTTGAGAATTTCCAAGCAAACTTAGCTTTTTTTTTCAGCTAGCTGGAATATAACTAAGCCAGCTAGTTATCCAAGTATTGATAATTAAATGAATATCTATATATGCTTAGTAAGAAATAAAAAAGAAAGGAAACCATAAAAACATTAAGCAATTGATTAGCTGAATGAACAATCTTTTGAAATGGACTATCAAAAGATATTTTTTAATTACTATTTTATCTGTCATATGTCATCTTGGCTTTAGAAGTGGACTAGTCCACGTCCTGTCATCTGATTGGATTGAGCACATTGGCTGATGTGTAAACGTGGATAAATATCAACTATTGGTTAGTACGGGCCAATAGGCAATGATGCTCTCTGAATCTGATTGCTTCCAGTGAGGTTGGGGATCTAGCAATAAATAGTCAAACTTTTTGGAGGCAAGGGAGAGCACGTCTGCCTAACTTAAAGGACAGAACTCTCTCTCAATTGAAATCATTGCTAACAGTGAACATTTCTATTATTGTCATTAGACTATAAGTCTAAGCAGTGAGGCAAGTCCACAATAGGGCTGGAAGCTGAGAAGACTAGAGCCAACTTAAGGCAAACTATAGTACAGCCGGAAGAGTCCTTGGACAAACTCACAAGGCAAGTTAATATATAGAGCTGAAAGTGTCCAGTCATCCAGGCACTACCTGCCCGGCATTAATGAAGTTCAGATACATGGAAATATATTTATGGATTGTATATCATGTAAATATATTTAATACTAATAAATCAGATTAAGTGAACTTATTTGTATTTTTTATTACTGTTGGTTGAAGTCTGCAATCCAGGGTAAAGACAATTCATTTATCCTGTCAACTGTGCTAAATCTATTGGGGTTTCGTCAGGATTGCAGACTCCAACCAACAGTAATAAAAAATACAAATAAGTTCACTTAATCTGATTTAAACTTAATCTGATTTATTAGTATTAAATATATTTTCATAATATACAATCCATAAATATATTTCCATGTATCTGAACTTCATTAATGCTGGGCAGGTAGTGCTTGAATGACTGGATTCATTTCCAGCTGTATATAATAGCTTGTCTCATGAGTTTGTTCAAGAACTCTTCCGGCTGTACTATAAGTGAACTTATTTGTATTTTTTATTACTGTTGGTTGAAGTCTGCAATCCAGGGTAAAGATAATTCATTTATCCTGTCAACTGTGCCAAATCTATTGTGTTTTGTCAGGATTGCAGACTTCAACCAACAGTTATCTTTACCCTGGATTACAGACTCCAACCATCAGTAATAAAAAATACAAAAAAATTCACTTAATCTGATATATTAGTATTAAATATATTTACATGATATATAATCCATAAATATATTTCCATTTATCTGAACTTCATTAACACCGGGCAGGTAGGGCTTGAATGACTGGACTCACTTCCAGCTGTATATAATAGCTTGTCTCATGAGTTTGTCCAAGGACTCTTCCGGCTGTATTAGATAGATTGCCTTGAGTCAGCTCTAGTCTTTTCAGCTTCCAGTCCTATTGTGGACTTGCCTCACTGTATACACTTTATAACGTAAAGACAGTTTTAAAAATGTTCACTGTTAGCAGTGGTTTCAATTGAGAGAGCATTCTGTTGTTTAGGTTAGGCAGACATTCTCTTCCTTGCCTCCAAAAAGACTATTTATTGTCAGATCCCCAACCTTACTGGCAGCAATCGAATTCAGAGACATGTTTACACATTGGTTATCCACATGTTTACACATTGGTTAGCAGAAATGAATGCTCAGTCCGATCAGATAAGGATGGGATCTGGATTAGTCCACTTCTAAGGATAGGTGAGATATGATATCCCTCCCCCCTAGCTAAAATTAACCCCAGAGAACATAATCATACAGATGTGCTGGACAATGCCTTGTCTGCTTCATTGATTTCTTTAGTCTGCTGCTGTTCTTGACTTATTCATCATCATTTTCATGTGATGTACTTGTCAGGACTGGGTTGTTGCTGTCTTGTGTTTGGTGGTCATCATTTTTGTTTGATTTACTTGTTTCTGTGTGATTCATTCTCAGTTGGTTTAGGTGGTGGTGATGTTGATAACCGTCTGCTGTTTGAATTACTACAGTGTAGAGGCCTTTCAGTTGTGTAACCACTGCTGGTATCCATTTTGTTGATCCTTTGTATATTCGGCATATTACTTGAGTGCCTATTTACATTTTTATATTGTATTTTTTGTTTTTTACCACAGTTTGGATCAGGTTTCAGGGCTGACAGGTTATGTTTAGGCCACTGAGCTCTTTTGTCCTTTGCTAGCATGTTTTGATTCATTTTGCTTAATGTTGTGAACTGGTTCACTTTTGTCACTGCAAAGCCTAAATAACTGAACCAGTTACAGCCTAATAAATTACCATGATTACCTGATGCCACTACCAGTGGTAGGTATATAGTCTTATTAGACATAGAAATTTTGACTGTTGTTTGGTCCATCCTTTTATTTTATTACCCTGACAGTCTGTGATTGATTTCCTGCTAGGATGCAGCTTGTGTTCATTAGTCTTTTTTGAAACAATGGACACTGCAGACCCTGTGTCCAGTTCCAATGTAACTGGCATATCATTAATTATAGTACTATGTTTAAATTCAGACTGATTGTCTTTAATATGATTTATACAGGCAACTTGTTTGTTTTTCTTATAATTATACCTTTGCTGTTTTTTGGAATGGTTTTTCCATTCTCATATCAGCTGTCTGTCTTTTTAATTTCAGACATACAGCATTTAGATGTCTGACTTGCTTGCAAAACATACACGTTTTTAGCAGTGCTGGCATTCTGTATGTGGGTGCATTGGTTCATCACATCTATAGCAATGCTTTATGATAATTGATGCTGAGTTATCTAAGTTGATTGAGTGTCTGACTGACCCAGTATTTAGCTCGATTTTTTGCACATCATCATAATTTTTTTAAGGCTTTGCTTGACTAGCTATTGATTCTGCTAGTATTGCTTGGTACAAAGCTGAATCAAAATCTAAATCCAGCATCATTAGCAATTTAAGTCCTAAGTTGTGATCATTTATGCCGCAAATAAAATGATCATGAAGTGCATCATTCAGGAAATCTTTGAATTTGAACTTTAATGACAATGTTCAGATCCTTGTTGAAAACTCTCTCGCTTTCACCCCCTCTTTCTAAATACAGAGATTGAAATAATATCTGCATTATTCTCAAAGGTTTGGGGGAAAAATAATCAGTGAGAATTGCTAATGTTTTATCAAAATTTATGACAATAAACATCACATGATCATTTCTTATGCTTTCTTCTAACTGTTATTAAAACAGGCAAAACTCTCTCCATACAGCATTGCCACTCAGTGCAAGCCAGAGTAATCAATGGATGCCAGAAGGATTGTGTATAAAATCCCCATCTAGTGCCTACTCATATTCCCAGACTAGTTTCTAGCTTGTGGCCTTATTCAGTGAGGATTCTTAGATCTGAGAGCACTGCACCTATATCTTAGGATCTAATGCAACCCTCTAGTAGCCACCTTTTATTTCTATTTAACTACAAAACTATGAGTCTTAAACTGAAAACACAATAATATTTTCAATCCAAGCTCATTAGCTTATATAGTTATAAAGGTAAACTATGAGTCTTAAACTGAAAACACAATAATATTTTCAATCTAAGTTCATTAGTTTATATAGTTATAAAGGTCTGAACTCAGTTCAGTACCTATACATTTTGGTGTCTTTCATTCTTTAATAACTGAGTTCAGATCTATATGATTATATAAGCTAATGAGCTTGGATTGAAAATATTGTGTTTTTAGTTTAAGACTCATAGTTTTGTAGTTAAATAGAGATAAAAGGTGGCTGCTGGAGGGTTGCATTAGATCCTAAGATTTAGGTGCAGTGCTCTCAGATCTAGGGTTGCATTAGATCCTAAGATTTAGGTGCAGTGCTCTCAGATCTAAGGCTGCTCACTGACAAAGGCCACAAGCCAAAAACTAGTCTGGGGATATTGGATGAGTAGGGACTAGATGGGGATTTTATGCACAAGGCTTCTGGCATCCTTTAATTACTTTGGCTTGCACTGAGTGGCAATACTGTATGAAGAGAGTTTTGTCTGTTTTAAAATTTAGGACAGTTGGATTTCTGCCATAGATTGAGACTTCAGTATCTCGTAAATTTGAGGACCTATTATGGTCATTAATGTGGCTAATTTTACCTCAGGCTTCTTGATCTGTTAGTCTGAAGGTAAAATATTAATCGCTCTTTATAGCTTGACCAGCCCTTAGGATGGGCTGGATCAAAAGCTGCTATGAAGCCAATAAATTAGCCATTTTTTAAATTTTCCTTCATTTCTTCATAAGAGAAACAAAGTACCAAAACTTTATTTTTGCGAATTACCACTCGTAATTTTAAATTTTGACAGCTACTGTTTGTAACTGTCCCAACGAAATTAACAATCCACTAGGGAGAACTTCTGTCACTTTATTATGAATTATGCACCCATGATTGGTTTATGATTTTAATTGACACACCTATTATGTTTGTGATCAATTTTTTTTTATGAATCTGCCGAATCTGTTTTTTATTCAAGCAGATCTAAGTGATAGAATTTTATCACCATTTTAATAAATACGATGAATGTCTAACTGCGTACTTGCTTATTTACTGTATTTTTCCAATCATGGGGGAAAATATTTCTTTTGTCTGACTGTGCCAAACCTATTGCGTTTGGTCTGAATTACAGACTCCAACCAATAGTACTAAAAAATGTGAATACTTGAAGTTTTCTTAATCTGGTTTATTAGTATTAAATATATTTACATACTATACAATCCATAAATATATTTCCACATATCTGAACTTCATTAATGCCAGGTGGTAGTCCTGAATGATTGGACTGACCTCCAGCTGTATATAATAGTTTGCCTTATGAATTTGTCCAATGACTTCTGGCTACACTAAACAGCTTGCCTTGAATTTGGCTCTAGTTTTTGCAGCTTCCAGTTCTATTGTGGACTTGCCTCACTGTGTAGACTTATAGCATAATGACAGTAATAGAAATGTTCACTGTTAACAGTGGTTTCAATTCAGAGCACGTTCTGTCATTTAGGTTAGGCAGACTTTCTCTCCATTAAATCCACTGCTACTTTACTGGTTTCACTGTTATTACATACTCCAGAAATTATAGCTATCCTGAGAATTGTCAGTAGGATTCAGCATTAGTGCTGAAATTGTTTAGTTAATGAAATGATGGAAGTTATAATGATTAAGAATGTTATAAAGATTTTGGGAAAGCATGTGATACTATATTGAATTTCTGTCATAATGAACCAAAATGCTTTTTTGAAATTGTAATAAACTGGCCAATACATTCAGGATAGTTTGGCATCATGAATCAACATGGACAAATCTAAGTACAGGGTGTTTCACATAAAGATAAAAATACTACATCAAGAAACTAGTAACATTAAGGCAGTACTGATTATGATGTGCGTGTGATATCATCATGCAGTTTTGCAGAATCAGATGAAAAAACAAGTTTTTATTTAAGAAAATAATATGATTGTGTTTAATGTATGATTCAAGAATCATAAAAGAATCAATACAAGAAAACTTTGAATAATAAACCCAGATACCAATTAGGTGGTCCAAAATAAGATTAATATTAAAATTATAAAATTGCAAGTAATTTTAAAGAAAATGTGAAGAATTAAAAGAAAAAAGAAACAGGTTACTGTTAAATGCTTTGGATGAGAAAAAAAGAAAAATTTCAACAATGGTCAAATTCTAATAAAAATGAAGATTATTTAAAAAAGTTTAAAAGAAGCAACTACCACAAACAAAAAAAAAAAAGCTTTGGTTACTGAAAAGCATGTCAAATTGAAGAGGTTTATGAGATTACAATGGAAATATAGATTGAAAAATTACAAAAATAAATAAATATTAAAATTCAAATTGTTGTAGTAAAGAAAAACAATTATTTTGTATTGATAAAGAAAATAAATATATTGAATGGAGAAAGAGAGGTATATGTCAATAATTCTCAAGATTAAAATTTTCACACATTTAAGAAAAAATGTAAATACAGAATAGGATAAAGCTATATAATGGCTGAAAAACAAGCTAAAGTAACATAGCTGAGATAAAGATTATAAGATTACTGTTGAATTATTTTTAAAGTGAGTCAAAAAAGTACTTAAAAGAGCATTTGTCATCATCATCATCATCAACCATTATCAATCCACTGTGGGATCAAAGTTTCTTCAAATACAATCCATCTTCAATTTCTAACTTTTCTCCACATTACCCCTGAACACTTATTTCATCATCTATCTCACATGTGGTCTCTTTCTGGGTCTTTTACAATCTATTGGAATCCAGTTTAAGATTTCAATTGTCCATTTATTATCATCTCTTCTAGATGTCCAGAGTATTTGTACTGTTACTTATTTTTTGAAATGGCTGACAACAAAATTATAATCACTATTGTCATATTTTTTTTTTCATTAATTGAATTCATTAAAGCATTTTTAAAAATGGGCCATTTTGATGGATATTTTAGATTGGAAGGAAATGGAAATTTTTTAAAATTTGTGTATAAAATAAAATATGTATGAATTAAGTTCAGAATTGAAAGATATATCTGAATATATATATATTTCCTGTTTATTTAGAAGAAATGTTATTTAGAAACCAATAGACTTAAAATTAGTATTGCTTATAGTAAGTTAATAAAATGATAAGCATAACTGATATATGTTGTAATAAATCTGGGATGAAAATAATCGGAAGTAAATGTAAAGAAATAAGAATAGACGTTAAAGATAAAAATGTCTCTAAAGAGCAAGTTAAATAATAGTAAGAGAGTAAAAAAATTAAAATGAGATTTGTAATAACTAAACAGGGCTTTTTAATAATAAAATCTATATATTTGGTAAACAACTGAAAGTGAAATTAAGAAGGAGCCTTTCTAAGAGTGTAGTTTTGTATGATACAACTAAATAAGTGTAAAAAAGAGCCCAGATCTTAATATTAAGCTATAAGCTATATATTTATGACACAAAGAATATCACATTTTAAATAAAGCTAATAAAATCTGCTTAATATAAATAAGATCTAGGATTACTCTGACAAAAATAGTGAAAGTAAATTGGGTAGATGAATGTCTGAAAAAAATAAGAGCAATTGGATTGTACATATTTCTTAGAAGGCATATTTGATAAACTTTTAATAGATCAGAAGAAAAAAAAATTTAAGAATAGTTAGGAGTTTCTAAAAAGCAGAGATTGAGATAGAACTTGTGGAACTTGATGTTGAAGTGATGATATATATATTGAAAGACATTGTTTCATATATATATACTGAAATTTTTCTCCCCCATTTTAAAACAGTTTCAAATTAAAATGGTACTGATATAATATTTTTTTTTGTTAGAGTGGAATGTTTATGAATTATAATATAGACATGCTGTAATTAGTTCATTAAAAAAAGATTGCACCACTTTCTTGCCTTAGGCAAAAGAAAACATATTTTTGAAAAACATGTTGGTCAGCGTAGGTGCGATAAAAAAGATGATGGAGTATATAAAGTGAGCAATCGGTCAATTCCTGGAGTTGCAGTTGATTGATTGTAACAGTTGCTTTGCAGTAAATGGCAGTTCAGTATTTAGTCAGTCTACAGTGAAGAGTTTAAATAATCGGACTAACTAAGTTTGGAGCCACCATGGCCACTAATTAGAGAAATGCTGCAGTTAAAGGGAAACCTGAGGTTACCATAAACTGTAATATGAAGAAACAGTTTATTTACACAGTAAACGGTAAAATGTCTGGCTACTAGTAATAGCTCACCCTTCTTCTGACACCATGAAGTCATGAAGATAAAAAAAACATGCCTAAGTGACCACTAAAAGAAAATATATAGCATTCAGCTCTAAGACAAATCCCTTTTAATGTGAAGATTTAACAGTGATGAATCGCCAGCAGATAAATTTAAAGGTAAGAAAACTCTAGATAACATTTGAAATATTTAAAGGTATTTACGAAAATGCTGTAAGAAAAGTATTTCGGAAATATAAAATGAAATGTAGTTATTTAAAATGATTAATTCAACAAAATGATAAAATGTTATGTACCAAAATAATTTCTTATAGAATAATATAATTGCCATTATTGTTATTAAAATTAAAAAGGAAAAAACAGGATACATTGAAATACGTTGACAGAAATAGTGAAACGCAATAATGAATTTACTGATTTTTTTTTTAAAATGATAAAACTTATAATATTGATTCAAAGTTAAGCTTTTAAAGAGTATAAGAAATATATGTCAAATTGTTAAAGTTCAACCTGCTAAATGAAATATAGAAATTATAATGTAAGAATTTAATTTAAAATAGACATACCCCGATTTGTGTAAATGCATTATGTTTAACCAAGAAAGAGTTACTATTCTATATGCATGAATTAAATATGCATCTACATATAGGAATTAAATATGTGTCTATATACATGAATTGAATATGCATCTACATACAGGAATTAAATGTGTCTATATACATGAATTAAATATGTGAATATATTAGAATATAATTATTGGCTACTGAATGATTAGATAAAAAGGATTAATCCAAATATAAATATCAATATTGCAATAGGAAATTAATAGACATGTCGATGAATGTGTGCATATGAGAATAAACTCACAGAACGCAAATTTAAACTTGAGAAATGATAAGGAAAGTATCCATGATGTACACATGGATATCTAAATAAATCCCTATTATGTGAATGCTGACAGAACAGGATTATGGAATATAAATGAGGGGGCATTGTATGATCATCAACGATGGGACCAAGCATCAGAGAGGTTACTGAAGAAATGGACTAACTGATCTATGGAACCTGAACTGCAATGAACTATTAGAAGGAGTGTTATCCAACTACTGTTAATTAAATAAATTGTAGTTATATAAAACTAATATATTTTATCAGTTCCATTTCATGTCATCCATTTTCTAGTATACTTGTTCTCAGGAATCTCATGTTTTCTGAGCTATGTCTGGCATAACTTGATCTGGGTGAGTAAGGTTGTAGTGAGCTGGAACTCTAGTGGCGCTGTTTGGGAAACCAGATAAATTTCTAGATGTTTTCAGTCTCTTTAATGCTACACCCTGGGTAACACCAATCAGTATTTTCTTTCTACAATATGCTCATCAGGAAATAAAACAACCATCAGAGGGGATGGAAACCTTAGTCCGGTTACAATATATATATATATCAAGACATTATTTTGTTCTAATGAAAAATGAAGGGTTCACCAAGTTTAATACAGTTCCTCCAATATATAGCTTCTCCACATTCCCCCTTAAAATTTTCTTATTCATCCACATTACATGTGATCTCTTTCTTGGTCTTTTATAATCTCTTGGGATGCAGTTTAAAATTGTAATCTCTTCTAGTAACATCTCAGCATCTTAATTCTTTTATTGATATCAATAATACTTATTTATTTTCTCACACAAGTGTTTCACTTTTTTATTTCTTACTACTATTATCTACAAACACCTCAACATACTTCACTGTGTGATCTGAAATCTATGTCATACTCTTTAGTTAAATATCAGAGTTTTCCAAATTCATATATAGACATATTTTCTTATAAGATTAAGTTATTTATGCCAAAAGCACTTGATCCAAGTTTAATTTTGTGATTAATACAATGTTTTCATATGTATTAATAATCTGATTAAGGTATTGAAGTTTTTGATTTCCAATTGCTAATTATCAACCTTTATTATCTTCTGAGAAAATCCATTGAACATTTCTTTAGTCTTTTTTAGCATTTATCTTTAGCCCTACTTTTTTTATTTGCAATATTTTTTCAAGCATTATTTGCAAAAATAAGCATTTCATCTGCAAAATTTAGATGACAAATAAATTTCTATATACGTTTACTCCCTTAGCTTCCTATTTTTATGCACAAAATTTTTGTAAAATTGCTACGAAAAGTTTTGGAGATATGAAATCATCTTGTCATACACCCATATCAATGTTAATCTTAGTATCACTACGTTTTGATAAATATTCTTCAGAATATGATATCACAGACCTATATTTTGAAGGTCGAAAACTTTAGTGACTGGAAATATTTATAGAATCAAATGCCTTTTCATAATCTACAAATCCAAAGCATAATTATAGCTCATATTTGTTGATCCTTTCTACAACATTAGGATGTAGTCCATTATGTTAAACCCATATTTAAATCTAGCTTGTTCTTTTGGTTAGTTTGAATCTAAATTTACAGTAGATGATTTGTAATTATCCTACTAAAAATATTGCATAAAACTAATAGAAGATTGACAGATATGTAATGTCTAATATTTTTTTAATCAACTTTCTTAAAATCAATAATACTAATGCATTATTTTAATCATCTGGTAGATTTATCACTTACATATTTGCTATATAGTTTTGCCAACATTTTTTTTAGTTTTCTCACTGCTTTTCTTAAGATATCGATAATATATTCCATTATTTTCTGAAGTTTTTCTCTTCTTCATAGATTTAATTGCAAATCTCTTCATTTAAAGTTTTTAACAATTCACAAGATATAGTAATCAGAAAATACTTTATTCTCTGGTTTTTATTATTATATAATTCTTTATAGCACTTTCCCACATATTTCATGATGTCATTTCTATTTTTAGTAATAGTTCCATCTTTTTCATATTTCTGAAATAACTTTTCTTTCACTATCAAGGTATTATTTTACACTTTTGAGTCTTTATTTTTTTCTATAGATTTTCTTGCTAATTCATAATTATATTTTCTTATAGCATTATTAACTCATTTCAAACCACTTTATAAAATTCTAGATATTCAATTCTTTTAATTTTTTAAATAATTCATTACTTTTATTTTTCTTCATACATTTTTGTTTGTCTCAGTTGAAAATTTACTGGTAAATTGCTGCTTCTTTTTTTTTAAATACCAACTACAATCTCGGTTCATTCTGACTATTTTCAATGTCTGTCAATATTTTTAAATGATTAGTCAATCTAATATAAATTCATTAGAGTGTTTCTGAAAGTTAGGAATATCAACCATTAATACTTTCTTTCTTAATCAATTCTCATCTTTAGTATATTACCTCTCAGTAATCAAAAATCATTCCCTATGTTGAAACTATTTAAAACATCACAATTTTGAAATTACATATTTTCTATTAGTCAAAATATCCATTTCCAATCTACCTTCATATGGAAGTTTTCATGCTCACTTTCATTTAGCATTCTTTTCAAAGAAAGAATTCATAATATACACTTTTTTTTTTTGCAAATTCCACAAGTCACTGTCCTCTCTCATTTCTGTCACCATAACCAAATTTATCAATAGCATTTCCGCCTTTTAATTCTTTCTAGCAGTGAAGTCTTCTATGATAGTTTTAAAATCTTTGGTATGATTAAAACTATTTTGTACATTTATATAAAATTCCTCTACTTCACAACTATGAAAATTTGTTGGGCTTAAACCTGAGTTAATCTGTATTTGATATCTTTGAATAACAAATCTTGCTCCTTTCTCTCTCTGATGTACTATCAATGTTGTCCTTCCACTTTATAATGAATTCCACTACATTTGTACTTCTGATATTCATATCTCCATAGAAAAGTATGACTTCACATTTCAAGTCAATTGTCTCATCATTTTTTCTTCTAATCAAAATCCAATAATAATTCATTTAATATTATACAGTTCTTCCAATTCATGCAATCTTTTTTAATTTGATAAGTAATCAAATAAAAAAATATCACTGAATGGTAATCTGAGTCTGAAATCCGCTGCCTTTATTTACAAACTGCTGGCTTGATGAATTTACAACTTTTTAGGAATAGGAGACATAATTTAGTTTGATTGTCATGATGAAAAAAATATCTTAAAAAAATCATTTATTCATACATTCATCCTGTTCAAGATGACTCAACTAATATTTCAGTTAAGAAATATCAGGTGATTAAGAAGGCAAATCATGGTATTTCTTGATTCTAAATTCAGAAATTAAAAACCAATAAATTCACCACTGGTTGTTGCACGTTGGTGAGCAACTCATCCATATTCATTTACCATATGAATAATTACATAGTAACAACAAGAAAATATGAAGTGAATATTAGGAATTTACTCGTTCAGTTCCTCTAAACCTCCAATGAGAAATCGAATACCAATCTTAAATGTTTTTTATTGACTTCTGGATTATGCCATTGTAGATTAGGAATGTTCATGCATTTCTCTTTTTTTTATGACCATCCAATGTTACTCATATGTTCTTGATATTAAAAACATTTTGCTTTTTTGAGGGCATCTTTCACCTGTTCTTTCCTACGAATTAATGTTTCTTTCTTCATTTTTTTTGATGTAAACTTAGAGATAAATATTTATAATAATATCATGAAAATTCATATCATAGCAGGAAAAAAAGAATTTTTTTTTTAGTATCGTAATTATGTTTAAAAATATAATGGGTTTCTGTGAAAAATTTTTAATGAAATAAATACTGTTATATTTTCATCTCTTTCAATGATTTTAAGTTGGTGAAATTCTTACCTCTATAGCTTGCCGGGACTGGTAGAGGCTTTTAATCTGAGGTAATATCAGGCCAGTAATATCACTTTCTTCTATGAAGTCTTTGATTGATCCTATGCAACCCAGTGATCCGTCCTGAAATTTTTTATAAAATATATTTATTAGTGAAATAAAAAAAAAATTTAATAGAATAATTTTTTGTTGTAGTAAGCAAGTGATAGTAAGCATAAACATAAATTTTAAAATACAACACGTCAATTTCACACTTGCTATTTTATTTATCACTACCTGGACTTCAGATAATGCCACATTCTTAAGGCTATATATGGCAATCCTTTAATATTTTGTCAGGATACAATTTTGCTGGACAGTCAAAACATGTATAAATAAATTGGTATTAACATAAAATGTAAAATTGGTTCAGTTGTATTTTAAAGGTCATATTCAAGTAAGTCAATGCTAAATAAATAAATATATTGCAAAATATAACCATATACATGAATATGTACATTATTAGATAAATGATGTTTACTTTTTTGAAGCTGGGAAACATTTTTGATTATATAAAAAAAGAAGTAAGTAATATTAATACCAACTGATAATAAAAATATTAGTAAAAAAAAAGTTGTTAATCAAACTGCAAAACCAATTTTATCAAATGCAATCACTAAAAAAAAAGCATATGGATTTATTGCTCGGGAGTTCAAGAGTTTGAGTGTCAGATTTGTGAGTACCGGAATTGACTCTGAAACCTCCCAATCTCAAGTCGGATACTCTACCAATGATTGTTACATTTCATTCTAAAAACCTTGCAAACTTGAGTGTATAAATTACAATTCATTTGAACATTGTTTCTTAGCTAGTACATCATTTTAGAATTAAATATTACCAACTGTTTCATAATTTGCAAAACATTTATAACAAGTTGATAAAATATTGGTGTTCTGATGAACGTTGATTAAGAACCTCTGCTTTAAATCAATAATTATTATTTACTTGTATTTATTTCAAGAAAAGTGAATTAATTAATACAATCGCCATGTATGTAAATTACTAAGATATCTATAATAAAACAATGCTTAGTGTGATTTGGAAGACCCATAACTTCTATGGATTTTATTAGATTTATATAATACTCTTTTCGCCATAATTATCAGCAATAGTAGTGGTTATTTAATTTCACACTATACTGCAATAATAACTATTGAATAAATATACTCATTAAAAAAAATCCTAAACTTTAAATATATATCTATAATTCTAAACATATATATATATAATTTAATTATAATAACAATGACTTTTTTTTTTTAAAAAAAAAAGAGCATATTACATACCTGGATTTGAATGGTGGAAGAGTTTAAGGCTTTAAAAACTATAGGCAACACTTCAGCCTTTACATCTTCTTGAGGAGTCTTAGGTAAAATCACTTCTAGCTTGCTAAGTAACACTACCACCGCCTGCCAAGAGATGGAACCGCTTGAGCTCCCGTCAAGCTAGAGACAGGAAGTCAAATGAATATTATCAGCTAGACCCACACACACAACTATTTTATAAAAATATTTAATTCCATGTCATAATATCTAACTTTATCAAATAGTTGTCAAAAACTATAAAAGTAATTTAGCAAAAGATGTTTTAAAAAAGTATATGTAATATGACGTGGAAATAAAGTATTTCATAAAGAAGCTTCAAATGGAATATAGAGAAAATTTACAGGTGACAAAGTTGGATACAAATGAAATCACTTTTAATATACCGATTATAAATTAAAGTTTTGATTTTAAATATTTTGTGTAGAATTTATTAACAGAATTTAGATCAGCATCATCTTATTTATATTCTAATGTCTTTGTGATACTTTTGTGTCTGTGTAAGTTGAATTTTCATCTTTACTCATTTTTCTCTTTTACTGTGATATTTTTTTAAATTTTTATTTTAAATGTACTCCATGGTTTTATTTTTTTTATTTTGACTATAGGATTTTTTTTTATTTTTAAAATTGTTATTCTGTCAATGTTTTAAACAAACTTTCAATTTTTTAAAAATGAAAAGTAGTTAAAAAAGAACATACTTTTACTAAAAAGCTGATTTAAAAATCTGGCTTTAAAGTAAAATCGCGATCTATTTTTAGTACTGTTAGTTTATTTAATAATAGGCTTTAAGGATGGGTGGCCATAAGTTCTTTTAAAACATTAATTGACTTAAAGTGCTGTCTATTCATAGTGCATGAGTGGAAGGATAGTTTTATTCCATCTAAATTATTATATACTTTATACATTATACAAATATATTTTATAAATATTATGTGTGAGTATATTTACATGTTCTATAGTTGTTCAATATGCAAATAAGGGTACTGGTGGATATAGTGTACTGTCACTGCTAGAGACATCATTTCTGCTTAAACACGCATCCACAGCAGGGGGCCAAAAGCAGCAATGTTTGTTTCAGCCGTCAGGTGGCGCTTTTACCATGCGTAAGCACAGGAACATTCCACCAGCCAGCTCCACCAATTTCTGAATTGTAAAACCATGGCAATGCAATCACAAGATCATTTTCGAGGGAATTCTATCAGCTGTGCCAAGATGTAACGTCACTAAGCTTAAAGCATATTTATGTTAAGCAGAATATTGATTACAAAAGACATCACATTTAATAACTATAACTATGCATATTTCATTTTTCACATTTTAAAATAAAGCAATGCATAGCTAATGAAAGGGATTCCCTTAAAACTGATTGTGTGAACATTGTATTATCATTGTTTACAGTATAGAATTTGGGTATTATATATAACATCTTAAATTTCCAGTGATTTAACAGAAGACACTTGAAAAAAAAATATCCATAATCATACTATTTTGATAACAAACTGATGATAACCTACTAGTGAAAGTGAATTCTATGATGAAAAATTTGTTTTGTATATGTAAGTTGTCACTCATCAGTGTGGTTTGCAGAATCAGATAGTTTGGATAATCAAATATATGAAATATCACATTATTCAAAATAAAGCATAATTATACAATTACCTCTATATTTTGAAATTGATATAGGTTTGTAAATAATGATCAAAATGTTCTGGAAAAAAACCTTACTTTCATTTCTAATTAGAGTTTAAGATGTATTTTAAAAATTAAACTAATTGACAAAATAATTACAAATGCAATTAACAGTTATGTAAAATTAGTTAAATAAAAATACAGCTACATTAAAATGATAATGAAAATTTATTATTAATAGATAAGATTTTGTATATTTTTTTGTTGTTGTTGATGTTTTTAAAATTTAGATAATAATTATCAGACTACATGATAGAACAATTATCCTAATCTACCCGTTTCATAAAAATATTTCCAAGTACAGATTACATGGTTATTCAAAAGCTATGGACTCCAGTATGTTAAAATAATAAGGAATATTAGATTATACAATTTATATATCTGGAGTTATGTAATTATATAAAGGATTTGAACACAGACTTTCAAGCTCCCCTCAGCTATCTGTTCTATCTCATACAACTGATACACATGACCACACACATCTGTAAAAGATAAATAATCTCCAATATATGTATTTCTTGCAGAACCATCATCAGCTGGTCCAGATCACCATCTCCCATACATATATACAATCAGTGCTCAGTTTATATTAAGATAGCAAATCTTCAAACTTGAATGGATAGGCTTCAGTCTACTCAGTCCGCCAACTCTTCAGCCATCCATACCACAGAAAATCTGATGATCGAATGCCCAAATCCCCTGATGATGCTAATATTATTGTCATGCCCATGTTGACCCTAAGTCACTCTGACATCTCTTGTATAGGACCTTATGCACTTAAATACACAGAAGAAGAATGGACAGGATGCAGGCTGAATTTGTAATATTTGATTATAAAAGTGTGGGATTTGAGATAGAGCAGATAGCTGAGGAGAGCTTGAAAGTCTGTGTTCAAACCCCTTATATAATAATAAAGAATGTTTTTTTAAAAAAAAAAGAAATTTAACATTATTTTTTGTATAGAAAATTTGTACATTGAATTTCAGTTTAGTGTTAGATTTTTACATTTCTCAAACTTCCTAAAATATTATGAGACTTCATTTTTTAAATAATAAATCTTAATATCAAAACCACTTACTACATATATCTTTGTATGAATAATCAGCAACCAATGGACTAAATGGAAGGATAAATGACCAGGGAAGTTTAGAGCATTGGTAAAGTGATGGACTGAATAATTGAAGCTAAATAAGTTAGTTTGTTTGAAGGGACATCACCTCTTCATAACTATCCATGGTTTTCCATCTGGCATGAGAAATAACATTTTAAAAAGATAAATAATCTTGCTAATCACTTCAAGAAGGAACTATTTAAGAAAAAAGTAACTAATAGAATTTCTTAAAACTTTCCAAGAATATCACTAATTGATTTTTATGAGATTCTTTTAATTTGTGGTAAACAATTAGTATGAACAATAGACTAAATAACTTTATCTTAAGGAATGCTTGCTGATTGGTTTTCCTTAAAATATACACTATTGCCTATTCACATTCAGAAATTGCCAAAGAAAAGAAACCCCAGGATCAACTCATGAATTTTCTTTTCATTAGTATTTTGATATTGGTATTATATATATATATATAATTTGTATATATTAAATTTAATTAATTTAATATATATATTATTTGAAAATATATTTTCAGCATTTCTCAAGATCACATAAGTTTGAAAGAAGCAATTTTTCAAAATTTTAAGCTTGGTATGATCCATTTTACATTATTTTTACATGTGCTTATGGACATATATTGTAATATAATTCGTATTTAATAAGCTTTTAGTTTTTTGAAATTATAAGCTAAGTATAATCAATTTTACGTTATTTCTACATGGCTATCAGCATATATTGTAATAAAATTCATATTTAGTAAGCTTTTGGACTTTAATTTTTGAATTATTGATGTAATTTGTGATTTTGTATGTTTTAGTCATGTGATTTGATTAAGCATAATTGTATGAAATTTGCAATTTAATTTTTTAATTATTGACATAAATTATGATTTTGTAACGGATAGTCATATTGCAACTGTGTGGATTATTCAATGTCATTTATCGCTTGGATGTGTAAGCAGTGGTTTGGGGCAATTCTTAGAATTGAAAATGGCCATGTGCACATACTAAATCAGTACCAACCAGTCTGCTGTTTAGAAGTGATCAGCTTACACAGAGAGTCCATCAGCTTGCTGAAGAATTAGTTTATATTTATATTGTTTTATCTATATGCAGATAAAGGTACTGCATCATATATATATATAAAGTACAACTGGTGAATAGTAATTATATATATTGAGAACAATAGTATTTTAAATAATTTCTTGTAATGACATTTAAAATTTCTAATTAACAAATTTTAAAAGTATATGATTTTTGTCAACTAAAAATAAAACAAAGAAAAGAAAAGAAAAAATGGCATTTGTGTCTAAAAGATTATTTGTTTCAGATATTGTTTATAAAAAAAGAAAAAAGAGAGAGGAAAAGTCCAGATATCTTTTTTGTTAAATATTGACAATGAGATCACAAGAACCTGAATTTTAAAAGAAACTTTCCAAATAATAATAGTTTTTTTCTTTTAAAACTTATCATAAAAAAAATGAAGAGGCTAATTAATAGCTTTAATTCACATCTATTATATATATACACACACATCATACTTGTGGATGTATAAATTATTAAAAATGAATTCAATTTTTTTATAAGTCTATGACAATTCAAATGTGAAAATATAATGTGTTTAATAAGTTTATTATTTTGACAAATTAAAGTATATGATATAAACATCAGTGTGTGTACACATTTATGGGTAGTTGTGGCATGTCTGTGGGTTTATATAGATGTGTGTCATATAGACACATATGTTAACAATTTTATTATTATATGACAATTCAAATATGTTCATAAATTATTATACCACATATCTATGTGCATATATGTATGTTTTATGAATAGACATATTTGTAAATCATAATGTGATTTCTTTTTGAATTGATCAAAATCAGAAGGCTTAATTTATATGTATGGTTATATTCAGTAGACCTTAATTTCATTTTAATTGTTATTAATAAATTAATATGTCATTGTTAAAATTATTCCAGTGAATTTACTCAATCCTAAATAGTTTTAGAATATTATGTTAGGATTATATCTCTTGTTTACAATAACAGTTATAGAGCTTTTGTTCCTGAAATTCATGCATAATGTTCTGTTATATAAAATTGGGTTATATTCAGTGTTTATGGACATACAGTTGATGATGATCCTGGATTGGCAGAAATGGGATATTTTTTAAAGTTCATGCACTACATTTTATTTACTTAGTATTTATTAGAAGTTAAGTTTATGGTTGTCCAGTGCATTAAAGGTACTATGTGGCCAGAGCATTGATAATGATCAGCATATCTCAGCATTATTGATTTTATTGTTATACATTCTAATGGACTAGAACTTAAGTTTGCATCCAAATTAATGTTTAAATAATATGCCTCAAGCTCACAAGGGCTAAATAATAAGCCTATTGTTTAGTGGACTCATTTTCAAATCCAGTCACAAGATTGACTGTTAATTTATTTTTCATGATGATGAATGATTATTGCTTTAGTATACTGGTGAACTTTTAGTTACTTAGTAGTATGTTTGTGCTGCTTATGCTCATTCTTCATAGTTATTATACATTTTGTATATTTATATTTATTGGCTTGCGGTTGATGATGATTTTCCATCACCCCAGGTTCACCCTCTATTTCTCCATACCATTACAATATATATCATATGCACTACATTCTTTGTATGAAAATAATATACGAGTGGAAAACTGAATTCGACTAGGTTATATTAAATAATTTTTTTTTAATGAAATATCTTTATTCCCATGTAGTATGTTTTCAATGATTGAAGAGAATTTAGTAAGATATTGCAGTGTTTTCAGAAGTAGTGGCTTCTCTTTTACTTAGAACATCCCAGTTTATGTGTGGATGAAGTAGTATATAAAAATACTCGATAGTTAAGCCACATAATAAAGTAATGGAATAGCATAGAGAATTGCTTCCATTATTGTTACTTGAAAGTTATATCATAAACTTCATACTATGTTCATATAAATAGTTTCAAATTTTAGTTATTAGAATAGTATAGTTGTATTTCAGATGAATAAGACTGGCTTACTTGTCACCAGAAACTTAAGAAAATGTATTCCTAATTTATATTTAAAATTGATTTTCATATTAAGTAATTTTATACTTACACAAATATATACAATTTTATTTATTATTCCTAAAAGGAATTATAATTTGCACTCACATATGTAAAATTAATTGCATTATTTTAAAATCTATTGTGTACAAATAAAGCTGAAGATATCAAATAAATAATAATTTACATTTTTTTTTTTTATAAAGTAAAATATTTTTTTATTATTTTAATTTCACTTTATGAATGTAAATAAAATTTTGATTTTGTTTATTAATTAATTTGCATTCATATTTCTTTTAGATAAGATTGTATCAGTTATCATTATTTCATTGGTCACATTCTAAAGAAATAAATCACTAACACACATATATTTATTTTATTTGAAACCCTAGAATATTATTCCATAATAGATAATTATTTATTTTATTAATAATAGATAGTTTATAACATGGTTGGGAATCTTTTTTCTGCCAAGGACCATTTGGTTATTTATGACATTTGAGGGCTATACAAACTATTAGAGGTGGGTAATCTTTTCAGCTGGCAAGCCGATTTCAATTTTGCTCTTTTTAAATAAGGGCTATAAATTTGTTGTGTGCATTAAAACTAAAGTAACATCATTATCATTAATGACTTCCACATTTAATGAGAATTTTTCTAGTTTGCTTTATAACCATTCTTTGTAACAGATTAATTTTACAGCAGCTAGAATGCAATCATTTGTAAACTCCCATTCAGAAAATGGTTTCAACATTTCTGTTTTTTTGAAAAAGAAGTAATTTGCCTTCACATAATTTTCTGACTTGGTTAGCGTTTTTATGAGACATGTCAGCCAGATGATGAAGCTCCTTTTTATGTTTTCTATTTTAATATTTATTCCTTTCCCAACAATTTTGTTGTAATCAGAATGTTTAATAAATAGGGTTCTTTATTAATTGAAATACTTTCCAGACATCTTTTTTCTATGAAAAAAAAATGCATTGATCCACTTCTGTTGAGATGTGCATTTTTCTGTGACATTTTTTAAAAATCTTATTTGGTGTAGCCATCATAATACAAAAATAAAATAAATGCAATAAAACAAAATAAAATCTAATTTTATTTTTGTGAATATACAATTAGTATACAAAAATATAAAAACAAACAAAATTCCAGCAGCATTGTATATTAAATCAGTAATCAAATAGAGCACACATATAAATATTTTATTGGAATATTGCACCTTTGATAGAATTAACTAGAACTATTATGTAATAAATTGTTTTTCTCTTCACTAGTAAAAATTGTAATTATAAATATGCGACTTTTTTCGCATGTGTTAGTGAAGCTATAATTATATTATAATGTGTAATAGGTTTGCTTAGTGCATTCGAGATTTAACGTTCGAATCTCATACTCATAGCTTTGTGAATAAAGACTGTTGTGATTTATTATACACATATGCAAATGAGTTTGAATTTTTAATTAGTTAGTCCATTGTTTGGAGAGAGCAAAGCATGCCTCTCTTCTATTAATGGCACTGAGATTATTTGCTATGTAAAAAGCTTCTTTAACTTTTCTTTTGGCATCACTCTTCTGTAAAATTATTTAGGCAGAACTGGGTTCGAATACATGGCCTGTAGTTGCTTGGTGGTCCCAGAATACTGATGTTTCTTCATTTTTATTTTTAACCCTGTTGTATGCATACCTGTGTTGGTAAATTTTGTATTAAGGTTAGCCCGAGTCTTACCGTAGTAAGATGCCTGGCAGCCTAATTGAGGGCATGCCATTTTATAGACCACATGAGGGGCTTGATCTTTTTTTATTTTATCTTTGGAATTAGTATTGGGAGGTGTTCTGAAGCTAAATTTGAAATTTCAAGAGCTGAGTACACAAACAAAATGGAAGAGCAGATCAACACACTTAAGTTCACATGCATAATTGAAAACAATAATAAAATCAACAAAGATAGATTCATATCCAGTATATTAAGGACTCATAAAGATAAAACACTGTCTAGGGCTGAATATTTCTGAATCTATCCATCATCATCCATACCACCTAGAATGTTTGCCAACATAAAACTGCATAAAGAAAACTCTCCTCTCAGATTAATGCTTGACTTTGGAGGCATCCACTATTTCCAAACTGTAAAAATGATCAACCTATGTCCCTGGGATTTGGAAACCACACTGTCAAATCATCATTTGAATTTGTGGAAAAAATAAAAAATGCTAAAATAGATTTAGAACACAAAATGACTGTATGCGATGTCAATGAACTTTATGGCTCAATTAACAGAAAAACCTCCATTATCATCATCAAAGATGAATTAAATAAGAAAAATTATCCAACAAAACGAATTGATTTTATAATAGAATTCTCAAAGTGGTTGGGTAACAACATATTGGCTAAATTTGAAAACAAATGGTATGTTATGAATGACAGTTGGCCAATGGGACTGCCAATGAATGGAATTGTTGCTAGTATCATCATAAATCATTACTAAAGCCAAATTCTTCCAAAACATTTCACAACAGATCAAACTCTCATATACACTCGATATGTTGACGACATTTTTATTGCAGCAAAACCTTCCACCACTATCAACATACAAAATGAATTTCAAGCCATCTCAGGATTAACCCTCAGTAGAACTGATGAAAACAAGGAACAAGAAATAAAATATCTAGACTTGTTAATAAAAAGAGAGAACACATACCTAGATTATAAAATGATAGTTAAACCACTGCATATAAGAGGTTACACAAGTCCAAAGTCTAACACCCCCAACACATATAAATGGGCAGGTATGAATGCTTTCCTATTCAGAAATCATCAGCTATATAAATACATAGTGGATAGGAAAAACATCGACAAATATATAAAGGAAATGACTAACATAGGCTTTAAACCCAATACGATCAATCAGAGAATAAAAACATTTTATAGAAAACTCACAAATAAACAGCCTAAAGACAATATGAAATACCTAACAATTCCTTTTATACCTAATGTAACTTCAAATCTTGCAAAAAAATTGTCTACAATTTCAAATTTAGCTTCAGAACATCTCCCAGTACTAACCAATTAATAAATAATTACAAAGATAAAATAGAAAAAGATCAAGCCCCTGATGTGGTCTATAAAATGGCATACCCTCAATTAGGCTGCCAGGCATCATACTATGGTGAGACTCAGGCTAACCTTAATACAAGAATTTACCAACACAGGTATGCATACAACAGGGTTAAAAATAAAAATGAAGGAACATCAGTATTCTGGGATGACCAAGCAGATACAGGCCATGTATTCAAACCCAGTTCTGCCCAAATAATTTGTACAGAGAAGAGTGATGCCAAAAGAAAAGTTAAAGAAGCTTTTTACATATGCAAATGATCTCAGTGTCATTAATAGAAGAGAGGCATGCTTTGCTCTCTCCAAATAATGGACTAATTAAAAATTCAAACTCATTTGCATATGTGTACAATAAATCACAACAGTCTTTATTTACAAAGCTATGAGTATGAGATTCGAACATTAAATCTCGAAAGCGCTAAGCAGACCTATTACACATTATAATATAATTATAGCTTCACTAACGCATGCGAAAAAAGTCGCATATTTATAATTAGAACTATTATAAAGATTGGATGTAATTGAAAAAATAAATATTTCATTTTACTTAACTCTTAATTTAATATTTGAACTACATGCATGTTTAAATAGAAGTTTTATACAAAGCCATTTTATATTCATTTTTGAAAATGTTTGATGGCTGTATTGAAAGCTTTTAAGGACCAGAGGTTTTCCATCCTTGTTTTAGAGAAATGATTTTAAAGAAAAATATTATTTAACCATAATATGTATTAGTTTCATTATAGCAATATTGCTCATGCACATTAGATGTATAATTTTAAGCATTTGATAATATAAATGCTCATCTTCTTCAGAATGGTTAAATCTATCCATGCATTGCATATATGAGATGTCTAATTTATTTAATGTGTAGATAGATGCAATAAAATTTCTCTTTGTTATCGAAGCTGCATCAATACTTGTAAACATTCAGTTGTTGTGTACTCCACTGCCCTAAGTTTCATTACCATTATTGCTCTATCTATTCTGTTTTAATAAAGGTTTATGGGCCAATCTAAGCACTATAATTACAATAATATTCAATAACTTTTTCAATATCTTTATGAATTTTTATTCTCATAATTACTGGTTTTATGTGTACCTGAATAATATTCATATTTCTTACAAATGTTTTAAATTACGATTATTAACCGATCATTTAGTAGAATGTTTTTAATAAATCTCTCTTTGCTCTTGAACCTGAAATAATACACTACTAAAGCTATTCATTCCACCAACATATAAAACTTTTATCTTCACTATTTTTTCTTCCTATCTGACCTACTTTGTCTCACAGAATCCTACATTAATTGTCTTTTACCTTTTCATTTCTGATCTAAATTTATCAACTTCTCTGGCTTATTTTTCATCTAACTTTCCATAAATATATTCTTACAATATTTTAAACTTAATTTTGACACCTGTTTTTCAATATCTTTTACTCAGCCAGTTCAAACGGACTTATAAACCTATTTGTACAATAAAAATGTAATGACATCTTTAAAATATATATACTTTAAATTTATTTTCTGCTTATAGATTTATTTAGCTAAAGAAAAAAAAAGGCATTATCTTTGTACTTAATATAAAGAATTAACTACAATAATAAAAAGAGTTATAGCAGAGAGTTATTTATATGTTGTATATATATTTGAACAAATAAAAAAAATGGAGAAAATTATTGATAAATTTTAAAAAACGTAAATATGGCATACAATATGCTTGTTAAAAAGCTTTTGCAATAATCAAAAAACAAAAATGTAGATTAGTATATCTATAAATAGAAAAATATATTTAAAAAAAAGTTCTATGGTTCAGTTGGATAATAGAATCAAAATATTGTGTTTCAAAGCCAGCTAGTTCATTTTTATTTGGATTGTTTGATTTGATTTATACTTTATATTGAATGCAGCTGACAGTTATTGTTTCTATCAAGAACGAAAATGCAAATCACTACCTCCTTTTCTCCATCTGTCTCCTTACTTTTTAAATAGACAATAAGAAAGGAGAAATTTAAAAAAATTTAAAGACAAATAATAAAAATTCCAAAACAAATCTGTCAATTAAATATCAAGATGTTTGAAATTCTATATCAATTAATTTTGTTAAGTCGATATTATTAGATAGTATTACATTAATGAGTAAAGAAATCATGAAAACTTAGAATTGACTGTATCCCTCCCCTCCGCACCACTCTTATTTGCCCTCCCCTCATTTTCTCAAAAACAAAGAAGAAATTGAAAAGATAAATAATACTAAAAGTTCGCAAAAAAATACCTGCCAATGCAAAGTACGAAAAGATTTTAGATTCCACTTTGAATTTATAAATTATGATAAATCTCTTTTCTAAATTCAAAGAATCTTCAATTGATCAATTAGTCATCCAAGTATGCTTTCATGCATTCAAAGCAGTGTTTAATAAAGTAAAGAGAAAATGGAATGTAGATAGCTGACTAGATTAGTTATCAACTTTTTTTTATAATTTTGCCTATTCAACATTTTATAATAGGCAGAGATAAATTCTAACAAGCACTACACAATGTAGCATACATTGTACTGCACAATCGTGCATAGCATATGAATACACACATTTAATAGTTATCAAATATGATTGTATTTATTGATTTTTGTGTCTAACTTCACTTGAAGTTTTTGATACATTACTGTGAAGATGGAAGAAAGAAATGACATGATTTTCATAATGACTTTTAAGAAATATTAGCATTTTATTGTGATTATTAGTATAAATTAGGAAAAATTGTATTTGAGCACACAATAGTTCTGAAAATACATATCGGGGACATTGAACTAAAAATTAAGGGCAATTCCATGAAAAATTGGAATAGCTTGATCACTCTACTTTGTTAAAAAATAATTTAATGGCATTACTAAAAGAATTAAAGGTAAGTAATATAAACCAAAACAGTATTCATATATTTGAATAGTAAAATCATAATGCAAAAATCCTATCTACTTGAAGATTGAATTGAAATTAAATTTTAGCCAAATAACTGGGGTGAATAAAAATGGGGGGGGGGATTTATTTGATTCAGTTCTCAATATTTTCAAGTGCATGATATACTTAAAGGCATCTGAATATTTTGTTGTGTGCCTATTAGTTCAACAGGTTGCCTTTAATTGTAAAAATAGTTATAATATTTTAAAATCGCATCTTAATAACAATATTTTTAGAATCATATGTCAAAAATGTATTACATATCAATGCAAAACAATGATTGTTAATTAAATTAAATTTATATTTCTAAAAAGTGAGAAAAAGAAATTTTTATATAAACGAAGTAGAAATTATAAAATTATATATACAAGAGAATAATTTATAGGACTTATAATTTGTGTACTGAATATGAGATGAACCAAATGAAATGATAAATATAGATTAAAATTGATGCAAGAAATACCAGCAACTTTAAATATGCTGAAGTCATCACTATTATAGTTGAAATTACAAAAATTTCTAGACTCATTAGAAAAAATCAATGAACAGAATTGAAATATATCTAAAATTTAAAAAAAGAAGAAGACATATTGCAATGATAAGAGTAGATGACTTCAAAATTGATAATAAAAGCATATAAATGGTGGACAGTTTTTACCTTTTAAATCATTTATCAACAACAAAAGATCCAGTAGTAAAGAGATTCATCACAGATCAATAATGATCAGAATTACAATGAAAATCTTAGAAAAAATCTTCAATTATAGATACACTTAAAAGTGAAGATAAGAATTGTTCACATTGTGGTGTTTCCTGTGTGAAAGTTGGATACTGAAAAAGGATAGGAAGTAATTGATGCATTTGAACTATGATGATGGTAAAATCTTTTGAGTGGATAGCAAAAAAAGTAAGTGGACATTTGATCAGAGTAACCTTGTATATCAGTTTGAAATTCAAATAACCATGTTGAAAATGTCTATTTTAATTATATCTTAAACGATCTAATTTATTAGAAAAGAATGTAATATAAAGATTGATAATGAAAGAAAAAGAGGATGACCAGTAATGAAGTAGATGGATCTCATCATAGTAATGAGCATGCTTTTGAGCACTTTTAAAAGACAGGACATTATTGAGAAATGCTATTCACATAATCATGAGGAATTGATGTTATCTTGGCATTACATAGTAGTAGTGGTAATAGTAATAATAATATTTTTATTTAAAATGTTTTTAAAACTAATTGTAACAAATAATAACTCATCAGGTGACTTGTAGCAAATTATCAGATTTTTGGATTTTTTCCAAGTTTGGACAAAAAAAGTATAACAAAAGATAGACCCAATTATCCTCTATAAGGTGAATTTTTTTAAAGAGAAAATTATTTTTAGAAATTAAAATTTTTATTAATACAAAAACGAATTCAATATGAATGTTTTGTTATACAGTAGTCTGCTATAAAGAATTAATAGATTTTAAAATCATCCATTATACCATCTATTTATTGTAGTTTACATTCACATACATGTATTTAAGGGATGGTATGTAGAGAGAGTGGAAAAATTAATTATTAAAATTAAAGAAAGATTCCAAATACAGATAATTCAGATTTGTGCCCCAACAAATTCTCATTATCACGGAGAAATAGAGAATTTTTATATAAATTTACAAAATGAAACAGTTATATACTTGTGGAGTTCACAGAAAAACAGTAATTGATATTATATTCTTTGAAAAAATTGCTAAACGGAAATAGACGTGGAAGCATCCTACCAGCAGAAATGGCCTATATTTTGATTAACAGAAAATATATATTTTAAGATTGTAATGTTCTTAATAGATTCAATACAAAAAACGATCATTGATTAGCGAGAGGTAAAATAATATTAATGTAAACTTAAACTATTAACAGTTGATATTTAGAAATATTCCAATGAATTTACATTAGAACTTACAAATCATTTTAAAATATTAACAGCTTTTGAAGATGGTAAGACTTGAATAAAATCAAAAATAATATAATACGCTATTAAGAATTGCAAAATAAAATAGACAATACAAAAAAACAGCAGATAAGAGAATACAAGAAGAAAAGAATATGAAAATAATTAAAAATGATCCATTGAAAAAAATTGAATTCATATAAAATTGAATTCATAGAATTTTGTAAAATAATATGAAAAAGAATTAATAAAGATATAATTGTGAATTGGCAAGAAAATATATAGAAGAGAATAAAAATCTCAAAAGTGTAAAACAATATTTTGATATTAAAAGAAAAGTTATTTCTGCAATAATAAATGATGGAACTATTACTAAAAAGAGAGATGACATCATTAAATTTATGGAAGCATTCTATAAACAATTATATATAATACAAAAAGAAAAGAAAAAGTACCTTCTATAATTATTACATCTGAATTACTCAGTATTTTAAATGAAACAAGACATGCAATTAAATCTATGAAGAAGGGAAAAGTTCAGGAAATGATGGAATTACAATTAAAGTGGTTTTAGCATAGTGGATCACATCCAAGTATTGAGAGAAGTTATAGAAAGAAACTAAATTGCCATTATGCTTTGGATTTTTTAAAATTATGAAAAAGCATTTGATTCAATGAGCATTTCTACAGTGACTAAAGCACTGGGTTATCAAGATATAGAAAGGCCCAGGATATTATCATATTTAGAATATAGCCTAAAAATTCAACAGCAATAATTATATTTCATGGTCATATTAACATTGAGAAAAAATACACGACAAGATGATTCCATATCTCCAAAACTTTTACAGCAGCTTTAAGTATTTTGTGGATTAAAATGGGAAGATATTACTTTTATGCCTTATACCTAATATTACAGTATATAATAAATTTTAAGACTTATGTTTCTATCATTTTCATCAAACTTTCACTTGGACATTTTTTTGATGTCAATAGTAATTAAATTTCAAACTTTACTTTTATGGCATAAGAGTATATATAAGTAGAAGAATACTAGCAGATATAGAAAAAAAATGTGCAAACCAAATTGATTATTATATTTTAGCATTTAGATTTCCACTAAACTTTTATTTGATTTATCAACATTAATCAGATTCCAAATTCTGCTTTTATTGCTCATTTTTAAAATTATTATACTATAGCAGTATACATTTCATACAAGAAAATGTTTGATATTTTTATTTTTAAAGCTAAAATATGGTGTGAGAATTAAATTGATAATTAAGTGTTATACAGCAAGGATATCTTTGCTTTGTTATATAAATTAGTGAGAAAAGGTGTTTATTCTATTAGTTATTTCTCTTTAGTGCTTCTTTGTATCTCCCTGTATTAGTTAAGCATTGTCATCATTTTTAAAAAAAAATAGTCTCCAGTGTTAATTCTTCTTAATGTAGTCATGGCAACAATATCATCACCATTGAAAAACAACCGACTCCAATATATCTGCTTCTATTAATCTTTTTCTTCCTTCTTTCCTTATATATTGATTTCTATATTTACATATCATACCATTTCCATCTTATACAGTTAACAATACTATTTTTTACACCAAAACTTTACTCCTACAGTTTTGACTATCCTGCAGTCATTATTAAAGCTACAATATCCAAATATATAATCTTATGGTAATGTATTAAAAATTTTCTTCTGAAAATAATCATGGTAACAATAACATCCTTATTAAAACAAACTGATTCCAGTATATCTGTTTAAAAATTACAGACAAAATTTACTTATACTAATATATTAAAAGTTAATTTTGAAAATGCAAATATAGAAAAATAACATAACCAAAAAAATTCTAGTGAATTTTTCAATGTTGAAATTAATAAAAAATAATACGTATACTTTAAATCAGGACACTTATATTGAGACCTATATAGAATTCTATCAGAGGTTCAATGTACCGGTACCACTATTCAGTTAAAATCCAAACATTTTAAAAATGAAAAAGTTTCCATTATTGTGATAACTGATACAAATACTTCAATCATGAAGTTTCTAATAAGCAATTAATAAAAAAAAAAGGGGATTATCTATAAAATCTTTTACCATTTCAATAATTGCTACATCATTTTGAAATTTCACAGCATTACTCAAGCAGATTTTAAAAAAGGTAAATTTCTCAATGACAAAATTATATGTTATATAAATCTTGACAGACCAAAAAGTCCGACAAGCTAATCAAAAACATTCATACAAATTTATTGCCTAAGATCTAAAAAGTCTTATTCAGCATTATAGCAAAATATCTAGCTTTAAATAGTTCTTAGAAAACAAACCATAGTTTCAATACCTACAAACACTGTTTTTTTCAGCATTGTGATGAATAAGTACATTCAAACAGTGGATATACCAATCTTGCATTTCTTATAAATTATCTTCAGAGATGTCTCATCATAGCATTTTTATGGTTAGTATCAGTTAAAAAAACTACAGCTCAACATCAATGTGTCATAAACTAATCGAAGATCATGGAAGAGTTCAATATCAAACACATTAATGATAGGGCAGAATTCCTCCCCCCTCAACACATTACATTAAAGCACCTTCAACTGAAATCATACATAATTTGCATTGTAGTGTTTGAACCAATCCCAACAATGAGATCACACAAATGACTAAAGTTATAGTCAGTCTGCCTAGTGATACCAAAGATTTTAAAGTCTCAATTTTTTTGAAATGTTATATGTGTTTCATTTATGACGTAAACCTGCCTGCTCTCCATGTAAAAAATGTGGAAGAAAAAATAGATTTTGGTTCCAGATGATAATGAAATTGAATAATCATTGGCAGAATAAAGGAAAAAAGACTCTTTCAAAATACTGATTTTGTTAATATGTCAGATGACAACATCATGGCCATAAAGAAGGAACGTTTTACAGAATTCACAGTTTTACTTGTGAACACAATTTTTAATTCATATTACAATGAAATGTTTACAGAAACAAAACTATTAGTATTTCCATGAATTGAAATAAACATTGACTTAGTCCTTAATATGCAAAGTAACTCCACCCCCCAAAAAACATGTTTCATAAAACAAAGATGAAATCAAAATTAGGATTATTTAATTTTTCCAATTTAAAAAAATGGATTGATATTGTACAACCTCATATCCTTGGTATTTTAGAAACAAAAATTTTATAAATAACTCACAAAGTGATCTTTCTGTATATTTTAATACATGTGTTTTTCTGTTTTTTCTCACCATTCTCTTCAGATTCTTCAGGATGTTCTTTGTATGGATTCTAAATATTTAGTGATCCCATTTTAACTCGATGTAAACACATTCACCATGTGTATTAAGAACAGATTATATTTATCCACATTAATATACTTAACATGCTTTCAGAGAAACAACAGAAAATGCAAAGTCAAGAAAGCATGGCACAGCCAATAATGCACATGCTATTAATAAGAAAGAAGCTTGTATCTTCTTATCAGAGAAGTGGATTATGTAAATTAAATCACTTACATGTAAATACAAGCCTGGTATGATAGATAACATTTGCTATAAATTTTATATTGCTATGAATAGGAATATATAATAGTTGAAAGCATGCTAAGAATATTATATATGGATAAAGTATAACCATTTCTTAATATACATGGCAAATGTGTTTACATTGAGTGCAATTGCTGAAAGAAAAGAAATAAAATAAGCATTGATCACATTTTATGAACCACATTAAATATGGCATTTGTCTACATATTTTTTGGCCAGTAATTATTAAGTGATCCTTATATTTTATTCATTATTTACATCCTCACCATATCCTATCCTCTTTCTTAGAAACTAACACTTCTTAGCAATTTTTTCTAATTAAATGGCTACATTTCTTGTATTTCTTCTAGTAAATGGAAAGATTGCTTCCTCCAAACTTTAACTCATTCCACAATGATAAAATTTCCTCACTCATTAATCCTTTTTTTCTAATTCCCTATGTTTTATTAGTTTATCAGTATGTTACTACTGGTCAATTGGATTTTATGATGTCATTAGATCTTGGATTTTTTGAAGGATCTACTAAACATTTTGATAGAAATAGAAGGATACTTTTGCATTCTTGAAAGCTAGAATTTATTTTTTCAAAATCTACATTACATTTTTTAAATTAAAAGATAGGATTTTGGATCCGATACAAAGATAGATTTTCTTTATTAATCTTTATGTCCATTGATTATTTTACTTGGGCTAACTCACCATCAACAAGTGTGTTAGCACTTGCAGATAGCTTGTATGTGTTATACAATGCTATGCCATAATCTTTAAAACAGACATAACTGCATATAAAAATACTGATTAGAATTTATAACAAGAAACAATGAGAGACTATTTGGTTTTTAAAAAATATCTTCATACAAATGGATTTCTCCTTACTACAAATTCATCACCATTTAATATTGAAAATATTGATAACAACATATTTAAACCTATACTTTTTGCTTCAATCAATAATTCCAAAACACAGAATTGTTCAACTTTCTTCAAAGTTTTAAAATCTCAATAGAATATACACTTATATCTTTAAAATTCTGCATATATAGTGATAGAGACCAATATGTAAATCAAGCCCAGTATGTAAATTAGATGTTCCATTTTTTTGACAGTGGGATTCTGGAATCTTTTCTATTGATGGTATAAGGATCCCTTGAAATAGCCCAAGCCTCTTTATATTTTCTTTTCCTATCATCCTCTTGGCACATATTGTTATTACATTGGAGGGAGAAAAGATGTGTCCTGTAGTCAGATCATGATCAAAAAAGATTGATTTGTAATCATGATTTAATTTTGCTTTATTATATGAATATATATGCTGGATGACTCATTGATCTATTAGTGTGAGATTCACTGTAATACAGAAAGCTACAGGATGGGGTAGATCATGAAATTTTATATATGACCAGGTGAGCATGTTCAAAACGTATTCTGTCTTTTGTGTTGTTTAAAAGATGGAGTGAGGGGAGCAATCTGAAGCTAATTCTGAAAATGTCCACACAGATCTTTTAAAGGTTCATTGCAATATAAGGGATGTAAGGCAGAGTTATTCATGGCTTTGTCAGCAGCCTTGTTAATGTTATAAAATTTCTCAACTGTTTATATTAGTTTGTTTTAGTTAGATCCAATATCTGTTAAAACCTTAATATAAGACTCGATATTGATTTTTCTATCAGCCTCGTACTTGCATAACTTTTTGTTTCTATGTAAAAAATTTTTCAGGCCTGCAAGTTTATGTTCAAATGGAACTTCAGACTTGGGATGGATAGATGCCCTCCCTTGGAATAGTTTCACATTCATTTTAAAATCCATCTCACTCTGTTTTTTTGGATATATATATGATATATATTCAGAAAAAAATTATCTGATGATTCTTATCTCATTTTCAAATGGTCCATTCCAGAGATGACACTTTATCAAGTTCTAAATGGATATCTCTGTAGCACCTATAAATATGTCATTTACATATCTGATATAGATGTCATTAGCTGTGGGGATCAAATATTTTGGTAACATGTTTTCAAAGTTTGAGAGAACAGTGCTGCTAACATATGGGCCACTTACTCATTATCTTGTAAAATTTCTCATTAGCAATAGCTACAATTTTGTTGTTAATCCAATTTAAAACTTTGACTATGAACTCTTTTTTATATTGATTATAATTATTTTGCTGCAGCATGTCTTGTATAATGCTGATAGATAGGTCTCGTGATACTGACCCATATAACTCCTTCATGTCTAATGAGGCTAGATTGTGGTCTTTATTGATTTTAATGTTTTTAATTCTCTCCAAGCACTTGAAAGATGATTTAATAGTATAGATACAAAGTTCAGTATCTTCTATGGCTCTTTTCTTTGTTATCTTTTAAAGTAAAATCCTCATGGAAATCTGTCATTAATTTCAGTGGTTGGCCTTCTTTATATAACTCGATATTAGTAAATGTACAAGGTGGTATTGCATTAAAGGGATACATCACAAAATAGTCAACTCATGTGTATGCCTTATTATATTGATTTTCTCAGAATAATGGATATAAAATTGTCTTTGCTGTATTTCTAATTGTATGTCTTTATGTTTTTAAATTGCAACTTTGTATCTGTAAGTTCATGTTTTGAACATAATCATAGTGTTGAATAGAACTATAACATTAAAACTATGCATATATAGAGGCAAAGACCAATATATAAATCAGGCCCAGTATGTTAATTAGATGTTCTATTTTTTGATGATGGAATAGAGGTATCTTTTCTATTGATGGAATGAGGATCCCTTGCAACAGCCCAAGCTTCTTTATATGTTTTTTGCTTATCATTCCTCTTGGCACTTATTATTAGATTGGAAGAAAAGGTGCCATTTTTAAATAACTGTTTTATTTCCTTTATTTTAGAAATCCAATCATTATTCACTCTACTCATGTTATATGAGTGAAGAAATCTAGCCTTTGTTTCCATAACTTTTTCTTTTGCAACTGAGTTTTCAAATTTTGCTTCAATATCAGTGATGAATTCCATCTGTGGGTGCTTCCAAATTCTGCCAATGAATTTTGAATCTAATTCTAATATGTTGTTGATTGGCTCGTGGGAGTAACCCCAATTATCACCTGTATTGTTACACAATGATGCCTTGTTTCTTAGCAAGGAAATTTCATTTATTACTGGATTTAACTTTTAGTTTTAAAGTGATAATTCTGCAATGATTATCAATTTCAGCTGGGGTTTTATAGCTTTTCTCTATATATCTTAGTTGGTGTTTTTCTTGCTTCAGATTCCTACTGCATCCCTAAATGATATTGCTTAATAATATCACTTTTAAACTCTTAATTATTTTATCTTGATTATATAAATTAATATTTGCAAATTGCAACAATTTTGGGACACCTTATAAGTCAACATGATTTCAAAAACTGAATTCTTTCATGTTTAACTGCAATAGGTTTATTTCTTTTAAACACCATCTTGTTTAATAGATGTGAATTCATAATTATGTAAATCACAATAGTATATAAACTTCATACAATTTTGTAATTCTACCAAACTTATACTGATAAGTTAATATGAAAAGGTAAAATAAACTAATAAGAAAGTCTTAAAAGCACTAAGCCAACTTTCAGATTACTGCTAGAATCATAGTGCTGAATATAACCGTGGCATAAAAATTATGCATATATAGTTGTGAAGACCAATATGTAAATCAGATGCAGTGTGTAAATTAGATGTTCATGTTTTTGATAAAGGCAATAGATTGGTCTTGTTAGATTTTGATGATTATGTTGAACTCACAGATCACAAAGTTGCAATTTAAAAGCATAAGCACATACAATTCAAAATATTGCAAAGACAAATTTATATTCACTATTCTGAGATAATTATGTAACAAATCATACTTGTGATCTGAGTATCTTGCATACTTCTCTGCAGCAATACTACTTCTTATGTTCACTAATATCAAGTTATATAAAGAAGGCCAATCACAGGTTAATGATAGAGTTCAGTGAGACTTAGTACTTTAAAGCAGCAAAGAAAATAACAAACTGGTTGATAAAATATTTTAGATTGGGACCTATGCTATTAAATAATCTTTTAAATGTGTGGAGAGAATGAAACACCTGCCAATAAAGACCACAAGCTAGCCTCATTAGACATAAAGGAGCTATATTGGCCAGTGCCTTGAGACCTCTCTATCAACATCATATAAGATGTGCTGCAGCAAAATAACTATAATCAATATAAAAGAGTTCATAATCAATGTTCTAAATTAGATTAACAACAAAATTGTAGCTACCATTAATGGGTGGCCCATGGGATTACCACTTAGTCTCATTGTTAGCAACATTATTTTCTCAAAATTTGAAAACATCTTACCAAAATATTTGTTCTCTGCAGCTAATGACATCTATATGAGATATGTAGATGATGTATTCATATGTGCTTCAGAGAATCAGATTAACAACATCCATTTAGAACTTGATAAAGTGTCACCTCTTAAATTGATCATTGAAAATGAATATATATATCGAAAGAAAGAAATGTGAGCTGGATTTTAAAATGAATATGAAACCAATCCAAGCGAGAGAAGCCATCCATACTAAAATTTAAAATTCCATCTGAACACAAATTTACAGGCCTGAAAGGTTTCTTATATAGAAATAAAAAGTTATGCAAGATTGACGCTGACAGAAAAATCAATATCAAGTTTTATGTTAAGGATTTAATGGATATCAGATATAAATATAACAAATTAGTAAAAACAGTTGAAAAAATATTATAATAATATTAACAAAGTTGCTGACAATAATAATTCATCTAAACCATGGGTAAGCTTTGCCTTACACACCTCATATTGCAAAAACGTTTGACATATTTGCGTGGACACTTTCAGAGTTAGCTTCAGATCATCCCCATCACTCAGCAACTTTTTAAACAACACAAAAGAAAGAATATCTTTTGAACATGCTTCCCAAGTCATATATAAATTTTCATGCCCTGACCTATCCTGTATATCTGTGTATAACTGTCAGTATAGTGCTATATACGATCCATCAATAAGTTACCCAGGTGCCAAGAGGGATGATAGAAAAAGAAAATATAAAGAGGCTTGGGTTATTACAAAGGATCCTCATTCCATCAATGGATTTTAAATATTCTTGTGTGTATTTTAAAAAAAATGGAACATCTAATTTACATACTGGGCCTGATTTATATATTGGTCTTCACCACTATATATATATATATATATATATATACATACACACTTAGCTTTAATAGTGCAGTTCTATTCAGCACTATGATTCTGGCAGTAATCTGCCAAAGGCTGGCTTAGTGCTTTTGAGACTTTCTTATTAGTTTATTTTAACCGTTTCATATTAACTTGAACAGTACAAATTTGATAGAAATTCAATTTTTTTTAAGAAATCTGAATAATTATATATTTTGTCCAAATATTGCTTTGTAGTTTGCAATCAATTTATAGCTTTTTACTCCACATCAGTAAATTTCATTAATTATCCACAGCACATCTCTTTTTTTTTAATCTTTTACAATCCCTTGGATCCTTGAGATATAATTTAAAATTGAAGCTCCCTTTCTATTGCGATCTCTTCTAATGACATTTTATTTCAGCTCTATTCTTTTATGACTACTATACTTATTTATTCTCTCACACATATAATTCATTTTTGATCCCTTCTTGTTTCTCGACACATTTTAATTTACTTCAGTGTGTATTATATATAGGGTATATGAGCACAGACTTTCACACCGAACCACCACTCTCCACACTATCTCATAACACTGATACACTTGAACACATATATGTTGAAAAGATAAATAATCACCAATATCCGTATTTCATGCTAAACCAGCAATCAGCAGTTGGTCTAGATTACCATCTCTACACATATATGCTATAAGTGCTCAGATATATATTAAGATAGCCAAACCTCATACTTTAATGGACAGGCTTCAATCTACTCCACACTTCAACTCTTCTAAAATTTCTAACACTTTTCTGTAAAACAGACAAGTGTCAGATTAGTATACAAAAACTGCTAAAACACATCTGTGAACACTATATTTTTAAAAAAATATTTCTATCAAAAGCATACCATAACAATTTTAATTTCATACATTATTTTCATCCTTATTAATAATTTAATCAAAGTATTTGTAGTTTATTATTAAACTTTTTTTTCCTTAAATAAAAAGTTATTGAATATTTATTTTAGCCTTTTTAGAATTTATTTTTAGTTTATTAATGTAGCTAAAATTTTTGAATTCTCATGCAAAATTAAAAAAAAAAGATAGCAATTTTAATATATTTATATCATATACCTATATAAAGAGCTCCTAAGAACCAGAGACCCATAATGCTGCCTTGGTTTGTTTTATGATAACTAACCACTGGCTTTAGTCAAAAGTTTTCACCTTTCATCTAATAACATAACATTCCCTGAAGCTTTGAAGCATTATTTGCAAAAATAATCTTTCTAAAATGATCTCCAAAATTTTTTTTTTATTTCCCTAGCTTTCCATTTTATTTCTTAAAATTTCTGTAAATGGTTTTCAAGATATGTAATGATTTCATAGGCTTTTATTAATGTTAACCTTATTTAGTGTAATTTAATATTTTGATAACTAATATTCAGAATTTGACACTATTCTGGGTCTATATTTTGAGTTTCCAAAGATTTAGTCTCCAAGAAAATGTATATAGAATCAAAGATCTTTTTATAATGTATATATCCAAAGCATAATGACAACTCACACATCCTGGTCTTTTCTATAAGTTTTCTTAATACTTGAATGTAATCCACTATGCTAAACCATTTTTAGTCCAGATTTTTCTTTTGCTTGGTTTGAGCTGTGGAGGAAAAATTCCATGTTAAGCTTAGAGAAAACTGGTTTGTTTGGAATTATTAATACCTTCTCTTTTATTTTTTAAATTTCAGATTTTCTCACTAATCTAATACATCTACAATTTATTACTTAAGCATTTGATATATAGATTCACGACATTTGTATATTTCTTCACTTATTTTTAAGATATCAATTCTTGAAGTTTTCCATTCCACAACTTTTTATTTAAAGTAGTTTGTATTTTAGAATATGTTGCCATTGTAAGGGCTATTTTGTCCTATTTTTCATTACTGTATAGTTTTTTTGTAGTACTCTTTCACATACTTTATAATGATAACCTTCTTTTAGTAATACTACCATCTTTTCTAATTATTCCAACAACTTTAATACTGATAATAATGTTTTATACTTTTGTGTCTTTTATTTTCTTTAGCTTTTTTTTTTTTGCCAATTTCAAAATTATATTTTCTTATGTCATCATCTTTGGTATTATTTAATTTTAAATGCATATTTTTTTTTTCATATATTGCCTTGTCTCAATTGAACTGACCATCTGCATGATTTTACTAGAATATTAGTTATTTTTTAAATTAATTCAATCAAATCATCATTAAAGTCTTTTGATATTTTAAAACAATATGTATTTCTAGTTTAAATTTAATGGAATATTTCTAAAGATTAAGAACTATCAACTGTCAATATTGTCATTACTAATAGTTTTAACCACATACACTTACATTTCAGTAATGATTATAATTTCTGTGTGAATACATAAACTACATTACTGTTTTGAAATGTGTATTTTAGGTTAGTCAAAATGTAATATGACTCTATTGTACCTTCATAAGCATGCTTCCCATTTCCACTTTGGATTAAAAAAAAAAAAAAAAGAATTTGCAATAAGTAGATTTTCTTTTTCCTCAAGTTCAAAAGGCAATTTTCTCCCTCATTTCTGTCTTAAGATACAAATTTGACCACAGCACTTATATTTCAATTGTTTAAAGTGCAAAATATACAAAGTTTAAACTGTTTGCTCATTTCAATTGTTTCCAATTTTTAAAACTAAAATTTTCCATAACTATTTTAAAGTGCTATTTAGTTTATATTGGTAATAATATTTTAAATCCAGAAAATATTTCTAGCTAATACAAACAATTAAGGTAAATAAACATAAAAGTATCAAACTATCATCAAAATACATTGTTTAAAAAAAAAATCAAGTCAGATGACACATGACCTTATTTTGCAAGCTCTATATATAACATTTGTAAATACAAGCATATTAAATTAGGTCATGTGATATCTGACTTGATTTTTTTGTAATTTTATTTTTTGCTATTAAGGCTTTGGCAATTTTATATTGCTAAACTATTAATATATGGTATATCTAAACTTAGTTCAGTCTCATATGGCTACTTAATTAGATAAATGGATGGGAAGCCATATGGATGTCTGAAAATTTCAGATTTTCTACTTAATAGTTATATATTAGATAAAGTGCTCAGCTTGTCCTGGCATTTTTAATCTAACTAATGCTTGAATATCCTAGCACCTCACTGACAATGCCATTAGCAGAAAACGATCTGGGGATATTCTCAAAGCTTGTTAAGAGCTTATTTTGCAAAATCTATATATAATATAAGCATCAAACTTTATTGAAGCCATTTTTAATAATACATTAACACAATAATAATACATTACACAATCTATTTATAACATGGCTATGAATATGAGAGCTCTAACCCTTGAAAGCGCTTAGTTATTTCAACTAAGAATTTAATTTCACTATATGCATCAAGCATATTAACTCTTACATATTTATTAATGGTAAAAAAAAATTTGAAATTACAATAATTAATTAAATTTGCTGCCTGCTAGGATTGGTGAGTTTCTTAATGACAATCAATAAGGCAGAGGAATACCATAACTCAAATTGATTTAAAATCTATTTCTTCCAGCCACTAGAACTTGTTTCATAAAAGATCTAACACCATTTATCATGTGAAGCCTTTACTTTAGCATGGCATTCAATAAATAAATCTGCAACATAAGTTTCTGTTTAGGCAAGTAATTCTGAGTAAGTGAATTACTGCTATTTAAATAAATCATAACCAATAGTTTAATAGTAATGCAGTTAATAAATATCAAATAAATTTCACCTGTTTATAAATAACTTTCCTACTGAAAATAAACAATATCAGATTCTCCAACAAATTTACTTGATTGGATTGTTTATGCCATTACATGTTTATTATCTACTATTTAATTGATGAGCCATATTAATTTCCTAAACTCAATTCTATAGAAATTCTGTAAGTTGAGTGATTCAGTTATGAATGGTAAACATTAGAAGTTGGCATTGGATTACATAATTCTTGAAGTAGTCATTATTTTACTTCATCCTTTGTATTGATTTTATCATTATTTGTTTATATGAACCTTGAAATTGGTATTCTGCTTGGCTCATCATCATTTGATCAGATGAGCTTTTCACTGATGGTGAGTATTTTAGTCACATTTTAAATTATTTTTATATCTGTGGTATGCAATAATATAGGGATGTGTATCAGCATTTTACTATTATCATTTTTCCTTTTCACTATATTGATCAGGTCTGAAATTAGCTTTACTGTGTCTTAGAATTGATATCAGTGTCTAAGATAGGCAATCAGACATAAAATGTGCACTAATTCCTGAATGATTACCATGATAATGCAACATTTGAGAGGTGCCCAATGGAGGAATTATTAGTCTTGGTTCACAGACAATATACCCATTTTAAACAGAAAAACTCCAATGTCTGTATCCAGCAAGCTGGATCAGCTGTTTTGATCTTATTTGGGCAATCATAACATATCCATTTAATTTATATTTGGAACCTGTAGTCCAATAGGGAACAGCTTTATTATTTGTACATGCCTTTGTTTTTAAATCTAAATAAATTGATTAGTCAAGTTAGTCCAAACTTTTTTTATTTGGCTTAAATAAATAACACAGATGGTCAAAACAGTCATGTCCTAAAAATTGCTGTGCTCTATTGCAGACACAAGAGGCAAAAAATATAAATACTTTAGGTCTTTTAACCTTTGTTTTACCTCTCTCAGGAGAAGAATTTTATTAATGTTGAAATGCCTGAATACTTTTAGACGTAATGAACAATGCATACTGGAATCCAGCTTAATTAATATTAGGTTGTTGTTAATCATGATTCAGGTTTTGAGGATCAAATCCAAAGCTATTCAAGCATTTAACATTGTTAATGTAGGCTTGATAAGAACTAGTATTACTAACAAGAGTTTTAAGAATGTAAATATCCATTCTTTTCTGGCTGCCTTATTGTATCTTTTAATAAGAGTTTTAAGAATGAAAATATCCATTCTTTTCTGGCTGTCTTGTTTCTTTTGCAATATTTGCAAACTGGATAACTATGCAGATATTGAGTGATGGAAGGCTGTTAATTATTCCACCTATGGGAACTCTTTACGATACCTGCTAATATTTTATTTCCATTATCTTTAAAAATTTATGAGCTGAAGGTCTCTCTTTTTTTACCAGATGAATTTTTGTTCAATCTAGACTTCTGGTGAATTAAATTAATACTGGAGACAGCTAGATCATGCTAGAATTCATTGATAGCGTAGTCCCAAAGTTGTGACCATCAACTTGCATAATAGACTGATCTCTCAGTGCATCTCTTAGGAAGATTTTGATATTTCAATTGAAAGATAGCTTTCTGAGCTCTGTGTCAAAATATCTAACCTTTTCCTTTTCCTACTGAATCCAGGGATTGAAAATATACCTTTATAATATAGATAGGTTTTTAGAATTGAAATATGATATGAGCAGAGAATTCACTTTATCAAAATTTAACTAAGATGGAAGAACAGAAAATGATTGTAAATTCAAAAATTTCATATGTTCCAATTCTATACACATAAATGTTGCTAATCTTAGAAATTTTGATTTTGTTTGCCTTGAGAAAATTTTCTGGAATGCCAGGAATGAAGTCTTTCAAGAAATTAATCTTAGCTAAATAAGCAACTTTTGGCATTTGATTGTTCTCTTTTTTAATGAAGCAGTATCAATAACTTGGTCACTGCAATTGACTAGTTGCTAAATTAACAGTAATTAATGGTGATGAAGATTTAACTAATTCATAGGTAGATCCTGCCCAGCTATAAAATTGTTGAGTAAGGTGAGAGGAATGCCACAACTCACTCTCAATAAAAACTATCCTTTCCACCCATCAGCAGCTTATTGGGATATGCATGACTGCATTTGATAAATAATATGCAAATGAGTTACTATTTAGTACTCTTAAACAGATCCCCTATCACAAGGTAAACAATATTGGTTTCAGTGAGCTGTTTATTTGTATAGGTCATGGGCTGTTTGTATATCCATTGTTATTTTATTAGTCAGCCATATTGTTTTCTGAATATCATTTTAGGGAGTTCTATATGCAGGATGTATTAACTTTTGAGATAAGCTGTAGATAAATATAAAATAGTTTGGTCAAAAGCATTGTGTTCATCTAAATAAAGAAGCTACTTTTTCATCATAATAAAAACTTGTTGGTGTGTAAAGTTAAATTATCTGCATTTGTTATCTTCCATTCAATTTAATAAATGAATTTGATGGTACTTGATATGTGAACAATGTTCTATTTTTTCTTTTTTATAATAACTGCTACTCCATTTGTACTTTCAACATTTGCACATTTATAGTAAAATAGATATCTACATTTTTAAAATAATTGTCTTTTCACAATTTTTATTTCATAAATTCTGATAAAAGTTGGTTACAATTTGGGTAATCATCCTCCATATAGTTTAGTACAGTAATAAAGAAGTAGAGTCTAGAGTTTTAGATCCATGGATTTTAGTCTGGCACTTCCAATACAAACATCTTATGAATTCCTGAGCACTAAAAACATTCAATTACTTTATTATTTGAAAATAATCTATAGTTGTAAGTAAGTAAATAAAAGATCATAATTGAATGGTGATCTAGATCCAGAATCAGGAAATTCTTAGTAAACTCTGCTTTCAGTTACTAAACATTGCCTTGGCTTATGACTTTACAGCAAGCTGGGAATAGAAACAATCATTTGACTTATAGATGTGATTGTAAATATACGAAGACAGCTTCTTCACACATATAATTTATCTTGCCTTCACAAAAATCTGATATTTAAAAACTACCACCATTTGAAAGCAAATCCATAGTTGTTTTAGGTTTAAATTCGGAAATAAAAGCCACTTAATTTACTATGCTGGCTGATGTTCAGTGAGCAGTCTATTCTTTTTCACATGTGTGTGGTCATGGGTATCGGTTATATGAGATAGATTGGATAGCTAAAAGGAGTTTGAAAGTCTGCGTTCAAATTCCCTATAATTACATTTAAATTCCGGAGATATAAAGTATACTCGTATTTATATATCATATGAATAATCCTATCATAATATGAATTGCAACAATACGAATGTTTGAAGTGGGTATTAGAAATATTAACTACTCAATTCCTTTAAGGTCTTAAAGAAAAATTAATTTGTCTTCTTTCAGTTAGTAGACAATACTTTTTGCATCTCATTGAATAAAGGATTAATTAAACTTTATGAGTAGTTGGATTAAATTATATGAAAAACTAATCATTGATGATGATCTAGTATTGCAATTTTCCAGCATATGCCTTCAGGCTAGAAACAACATATATATATATAAATTTTAATTTAAATTTTCTGTTTTTTCCATTTATAAATATATTCCCAAAACATATATATTTAAGAGATAATTTTTTAAAAAAAAAAATATTTTAAATGTAATTTTCATATGATGTAAATTTGACTAAATTACATTTTTGAAAAAAAAAAAAAATCGGCTGGTGATTGCTTGTAAGAGGGAAAAATGAGATTTTTGAGAATATTCAATATTAAAAATCTACGTAAAATGAAATTGTTTCAATTAGCACTTAGCAGATGTATGCATATATACGTATTTATTCATATATAACTTTGAAATACCTATGCTCAGAAAGTGTAAAATTAATACTACAAACTTATCCTTTATAAATGATAGAAAACCACCTTGCAGAATAGATTTCATCCACTTGATAGTTTTAAAAATGATGCATTTACAATTACATATGTAAGGGATTTGAACTCAAACTTTCAAGCTCCCTATATCTAGACAGTCCATCTTATACAGCCGATACACATAACCACATACATATGAAAAGAATAAATGATCTCCAATATACATATTTCATGCTAAAACAGCACTCATCAGTTGGTCCATATCATCAGCTTCCACACATATATAGAGTCGGTGCTCAGTTTATATTAACATAACTAATCTTCAAATTTTAATGGACTGTCTTCAATCTTCTCAACCCTCCAACTCTTCAGCCATCAATATCACTCAAAGTTCTTGTAGATGCCAATATTTTCATGCTCATGTTGACCTTAAGTCACTCAGACCCCTCACATCTAGGACCTTAATATGTCCATTAAAATATACAGAAGAGGAATGTACAAAATAAGTCTAAATTTATAATATTTAAATACAAATGTATTGTTTATGTTGAACTTCATGCAATTAGAAGGGATTTTAACTCAGACTTTCAAGCTTCCTACATCTAGCTACTCAATCTTTTATAATCAATACACATGAGCACATAATCACTATGAGTATGACAATAATATTGGGCATTAACAAGGGATTTGAGCATTCCATCAGCAGATTTTCAATGATATGGATGGCTGAAGAGTTTGAGGGTGAGGCAGATTGAAGCCAGTCCATTAAAGTTTGAAGATTTGTTATCTTAATATAAACTGAGCGCTGATTCTATATATGAGTAGGAGCTGATGATCTGGACCAACTGATAAGTTCAGGCAGGTTCAGCACAAAATTGGTATATTGGAGATAATTTATCTTTTTCACATGTATGTGGTCATGTGTATCAGTTGTATAACATGGAGTGGCTGGATATAGGATCTTAAAAGTTTGAGTTCAATTCGCTTCTAATTACATTAAGTTCAGCATAGACAATATACTTGTATTTAAATATTATATATATTAGATTTAATGTTTCATGATTATATGACATAAATAAAATAGTTTTTGGGTTAATTAAATGGTGTGTTAGTTTGATCAATTCCCGTTTCGATGAAATAGCATCCATCATTGTCAATGTTAACTTTTCAAAAAAAACCCATTAGATCTCAAATTTATTGCTTCATAATTTAAAAAAAAAGATGAATCTATTGTAATTATTCCAGCAGATAAAAATAATTCGACTGTTGTACTTAATCTTGTAGTTTATAATAATAAAATTTTAAATTTATTAAATGGTGGCACTTATAAAAAGATTGTTAGAGATCCTCTGACATATTTAGTAAAAAAGACAAAATGTCTTATAAAATGTTCCAGTATAGATGAAGATATGAAAATTTCTCCAAGAAAGGCTGTTCTTTATATGCCTAAATTTTATAGTTTGCCTAAATTTCCTAAAGCTGAAGAACCCTTGCAGCCTATTGCGTGTGCTATAGGTTCCTCCACACATGCTTTGGCTAGATATTTAGCTCAATGCTCAAACTATTGATGGATAACATTCCATCCAGAATTAAAAGTTCATTTTATTTCTATAATTAAAAACTTAAAACTAATTAAAACTGATTTATTGGTTAGTTTTGATGTTTATTCTATGCTTACTAGTATACCTATTGAAGAAGTTTTATCTATAATAGATCAATACAATAATTTGCCTGATTTTACTATTAACATTGTCTTGAAAATATACTTTTTATTCATGATTTTCAAACATCTAAACAAATTAAAGGACTTTCTGTGGGATCTCCACTATCATCACCTGTAAATGCTAATCTCTTCATGAATAATTTTGAAAGTCAGGTATTAAATGCAGCTACTAAGAAACCTTCTATTTGACTCAGATATGTTGGTGATACATTTATTGTATGACCTTTTACTACTGATTCTTTGAATTCCTTTCTTGTTTTTCATAACGATTGACATCCTAATATTTAGTTTACTATGGAAGTTGAAAATAAATCACTTTCTTTTTTAGATGTTTTGATTGCAAGAAAGTATGATGACTCCCTATCAATATAGGTTTATAGAAAATCCACCCACACAAACATATATCTTGATTTAATTCCCACCATTATCCTGTACATATATTTTCTGTAGCAAAAATTTTTTTGACTAGAGCTTGTAGTTGGTCAGATGAAGATCATCTTAATCAAGAAATAGAACAAAAAATATTCCACTTTCTAATTGTTATATATAAGGCATTACAAAGAATTGATACTAAAAAAAAGAAAGAGGATAAAATTGATAATTTAACTATTATAGAGGGTTTTTATCTTATATTAAAGGTATCACTGATAAAATCAATAGAAGACTACCTAATTTTTAACATAAAGACTACTTTTTCCACTAACAAAAAATTGGTGATTTTTCCATAAACCTAAGGACAGAGTACTTTTGGAACACCAGTGGGTTTAGGAAATTCCATGTTTACAGTGTCCAAAAAGGTATGTAGGTCAAATCTAGTAAATCAATTAATGTCAGAATTAAAGAACATAAAAATGCCTTTAATCAGAAGTTAAATACATCAATTTTTACTTCACATTTTTTAGAAATTGGTTTTGAAAATACTAAAATACTTGTTAATTTGGAGTTGATTGAAATATTAAAAGGACCATTTAAATAAAGCTGATGAAGCACAACCTATTCCAACCTTATGGAGACCACTTATTTTATCTATTTCTTCTAATATAAACCTGAAAACAATTAGTGGTGAAACTGAAAAAAATAAATATTTTATTAATTCAAATATTCTGAATGCTGAACTACTTCAAGCTCGATCTCATTCTTTATCTCACACTAAATCTCGTTACTATTTCAGATCTAACGGTTTTTCTTTGAAAAGTTAACCTTAACAATGATGGATGCTATTTCATCAAAACATTGAGAATTAATGAAAACTAACACACAGTTTAATCCCAAAACTATTTCATTTAAATTTATGTGTGTATATATATATACACACATATATGTAGACTATAGGACAAAAAGCATCATTTATATTTAACATATGATAGTTACTGATATATGATATTGTGATCAACGATTAAAAAATATCTGGCTATTATAGAACTGAGGGCGCTAAAATGTTGGGAATTAATCAAAACTAATACATGGTTTAACCCTAAAACTATCTTATTTAAACAAATATGAACACTATATATATATATATATATACACACACATATGTAGACAATAGCTATCATTTATATTTAACATATGATAGTTACTGATAGATAATATTGTGATCAAAGATGAAAAATACCTGCAATTATTATATAGCTGAGAGTGCTAAAATGTACTTTTAATAACCTAATATCATTAGACAAATGGAATAGTTTGGATTTAAAATATTACATTTTTTTTTGGAATTTCAAGATATTATCTTAATAATGAAAATAAAAGGTCAGCTGTTGAATGTGAATGCACTAAGCTCTGATGAATTAAATCCAAATTCTTCACAGATAGTCATAAAACAGGTAAATATAATAATACGGGAAGTCATTAAAATAACACTCCCATATGGATTCCATTGGTCACTCAAATTACACTGACTCTGCTACATATCTGAAAAATAAAGATAGATAATCATATGATATTTATTGGTTATGAGTACATCAGCTCAGATAAAAAATAAAAAAGTGACCACAATTCTATAAAATTGAGAAGATTAAAATGTATATAGTTATTGGTCTAATGTTAGATTTAGACAAGACTACCAGCAAGTAGAATTTCAGGATATTATTTTGATAATAAAAGTAAAAAAATAAAAGTGGCTGTTAAATATGAAGTGTATTTTATTTAAGCTTCTTACTTATAAAGGCCTAACCCAGAAATTAGTATGGAGGTGATGTAAGTTTTAGTAGCACTGCCATCTAGTATCCATTGATTAATCAAACTTATTATCCATAGTTTTCAAATAGGGTGAAAAGAATTGCTCACAATAGCATATACTTTATGCTACTGGATAGTGAATTTTTCATAATCTAGAAATAGCTTAATTTTTAGTCTAATGCGTTGAAGTATTTTGCAAGAAGCTGGAGCTGGTAGTAATGTTGGCTTTCCTTCATCCTCCTTTGGCTTTTTTGCATTCATTTAATGGTAGAAACTGGAATTAATATATATATATTATAACGATCGAAATGAAAGTGGAGAGCGAATCTAACTGCAAAAACAATATCTGCACTACAAGGGCGCCATCTAGGCAGTTAAGCCTAGAAAAATTTATAAAGTAGGCAGATACGCGCTGTTAAGATTCCACTTTCTTTAAATATTCCAACCGTTAGCCCAAGTCACTAGCTCAGTGGAGACGCAGAGATAAAAATCTATAAATTTTATATCTTAAATATAAAAGAATAAAAGCCACTGCCAGAAATTAACACATAAAAATATTTATTTACGCACATATAAAATAATATTTAAATTTTGAGGAATAAATTTAACGTTTATAATTTTATATTGATCTTTAATTCTAAATTTAAGTAGATTGCATATAATGAGTTTACTATTTATTTAGAGGGTCGAGTATGAATGGACTACATAGGTCTGCATTTGAAAGGAAAATATTCTTCCCTGATTTAACCTTAGGCAACAAATTTTGCAATCAACTGGCGCCAATCCATCTGATACATTCATGTATTCAATGTAGCATGATACGACAACACAAAATACTATATTGTCAGGAATGTACATCTGAACAATAAGTAGAAATAGAGAAGACATTGACTCTCCACCACAGGAATGTGACATCTGTTGGCAAGTAGATCAATAAACAAAAAACTTCATAGGAATGGACTGCGGTCTTCTGCCGACTTACAAACCCATCTATAGGCAAACAGAGGGTGTGTGGCGTATATCTATAATCCTGCCCGTAGCGGACCTCATACTACATCTACTAATTACACAAATATATCCAATCCATTGAACCAATTCAACTACGAAATGAATAACCTAAGATTACCCTCCCTTAATATAACTTTACAAAACTATATAGCCATTCACGCCCGACTTAATTTTAACATTTAAATACGTTCGCACAGATTTGTTTAAAAATGTTGGGTATAGATCGATTACATAGATTCCACAGTCAAAAACATTTCAAAATAAACATAAACGATCAAAATACAAAATTATTGATACCGACAATCGCAGAGGGAAACTTATAAGTAATCCAATAGTATTCACCATAAGATACTTGCGTTGTCACCAATAACTTAAAAGACATCCGAATAAATACATTTTAGATACTCACCGTAAGGTATCATTATTTATCGAATGTCTATATATTTTGATCAAATATGAAAACCAAAATATAATTAACTGCAAACGAATCCATGCAAGCGTCTATAAACAACTTAAATTTCATACATTTAACTAATCTTTACAATAAGAAAAAAAATAAAAAGGAAATGATGTTTATCAATCGGAAAACATATAAAATTAAACATTATTAATTTGATTTAAAAACTTACAAAAGTCAGATAAGAGTCCGTTTTTAACATTTAAGTTGGCTTGTTTATCGATTTATAAAACTTGACGAAAGTTCTTGATTGATTTTAACAATTGTTCATTTCATATAGCTTATGGTATAAGAGTCCAGGCCTCTGCTTTCAATTCCCGTGATGCCTCTGTTGGAAGGTAATGTTCTGGAGATGGCAATAGCTGGTTCAAGGTATCACAGTCTTTTCATTTTTTTTTTTTATAGAGAGTGTGGTATGTGCGTCATACCACATCTCTCAAACACACAATGCTGGAACTGTCCGAAAAAACTGTATTTCCCTTTTTATATTATCCACAAGGATTCAATGAACAAAACGTCACTAGTCGATCACTTTCGTTAGGGTCCGAGCCAAGGCTTAGTGCTTCCATTGGTCAAGCTAAAATTTCTTTCTTCTCTTATCTAACTTTTCATCTGACTTTTAATTACACAGCTTTTAGATAATTAATAAACAATCATTTCCATTTGCAGATTACAGGAATTAATTAATACCTGTTTTTACTTTAACTTACGTTATTTTTTTATTAAAATATTTTTATATTTCAATCTGGCATTTTTTTATTAAAAGAAATACGTTCAGATACTTTTTTTTTTTTTATGAAAAAAAATACTTTTAAAGTTTAGCATCTGTGCGAATCTATATATGTTTAACAAACATTTTAATTTTAGCGTTTAGTTTTTTCCTTTTATTTGCGAACTTTTAAGTTTTTATTTTAAATAAATGTAACGACATATTTATATATCGTTACAATATATATATTAATTTATTAGTTTTAAAATTCTGAAAATGTCAATATTCTACAGAGCACCTAATCAAAATGGCTGCAATGCTACTGGTTACTTTGAAAGCACAATAATTGCAAACTTTCTCTCATATTATATTTCACAATAGGAATAAAATATATATTTTTTATAGTTTATTTAAATATAAACATATTTTTATAATATTAAACAAAGATATTCATGACATTGTTAAAAAATCCGTAATAATATGTGCCAGCCTCAGCACAAGACTATCACAACACCAATACCTATACAAAAGGGCCAGAACAATCCAAAATACTGATCCATATTCCTCAAAACCAAAATACATTTTGTCAAGCATTTAAGTCCTAGCAGCCAGTATTATGGGTATTGAAAGAAACAATGCCAAGCACAAGATTAAAGAGACATGGCACACCACCAATGATTCCAACTTCATTAACAAAAAGAAATCCTGTTTCTCTCTTTCAAACAGTTGGATTATTTAATCCACTAAATTCATTTGAATAAATTCAAGTAAACTTACACTACTTTTACGTACGCCGCCCTCCTACCTATCATTAAGTGATATGAATATGATATCTAGACCGTATCGAAAGTGATAAGCTCAATTAAAATTTTTGTAAATACTAACCTTCTCTTATTATAGCATTCCAGTACTAGAAGGTTAATAATAATAAAAACAAAATTATGATCAGCCATATTTTCATAACCAACATAGTAAGGAATGTTTTCAATATTTTTCTAATTATAAGTACAATTTATCAAATTTAGCATAGGATTTTATAGTTTTATGATGACTTAACAATAATTTATTTAGGTCTTAGAAATGAAGTTTGATTTTTTTTTTTTGGCAATGGGTTCTCATTTTGAATTTCACTTCACTATTACTATTTCTGCATTTAGAAAGTTCAATGTAATTTTTAAATATGTTTTTCATTTATAAGCTTACATTTCTAATAAGTCAAACTCAGTTATTGATTTTTACTATAGAATAAAGATTTACTATTAAAATAAAATGCTGGATGATAACTCAAAACAGTTACTAGTAGAAGACATAATAAATGTTCTCTAGTTAAAGGATTAATAATTACTAATATTAATATAATTTTTAAAGGTTTATCACTTTTTGCATATTATTTATAATGTATATATAAACATTTTATTAAACAATTTTACTCACTGAGCATGCTTTCAACATCCAAGGTCAGACTCATCTTTCATAATTTGCAGAAGGAAGATGTCACATTTAAATAAGATCAAGATTATGCAAATATATAATTTACAAATCTGTTAGACAACATAACATTGGAATCTTTTTTACCAGTAGCATGAGGTTTATTGAAATAAACAGTGATCTCTTAATTTTGCCAATGGGTCCATCATGAATATTTTTGCTTGGCAAAGAAGATGAAATTTATTAAATAATGTTTTACTTGATAATGATAGACTGTATTAAGAATAAGATAAAATAATTTTACAATGATTCATGCAGTAGTAAATCAAAACATCTAGGTTAATAACAACAATAAAATTTATTAAGATAAACATTAATTTATTTGTGGTGATTAAAATAAAGAATAGTTTATATCAGCAATTAGCACCATATAATGTACACTTATAATTCACTCTCACTATAGTATAATTGGATATGATATATATATATATAGTTTATAATTAAAATTATAGATGCATGTAGTCAAGAAAGGGTTAACTATAGATTTTCTTTTACACAAACAAGAAAATAAAATATACAAAAAATTTTAATAGTATTATCTTTTAAAAATAAAAATCAGGTAATATATTTTTATAAAGTTATTTATAATTCAAACTAAGTTATGTAAATGCTATTTATGTTTTAAATGATCTTTTGCTTTACTTTATTATTGTTGTTTAAGTTATTGAATGGCAAAACCAAACTGCACTGTAATTAATATTATTAATTTAGAAGATTTTATAAACATTTATAAATATTACCATTATACTTTTAACTATTGTTAATAAGTAAGATTTTCTGATTATCTGTTACTATTAGCATATATAAAACTTCAATTTAATTATTTTATCTTGCAGCATTTCCTTTTGAATCTTCCTTCATGCTAGCACACACATATGTAGAACTCCATAGACATTTTAATCTCTGAATGTTATCCTATTACTTTCCTTTGTTAACATTACAATGCAAGTAGATTTAGTAGTTTTAGACTCATGGTTGTCAGCATAGCATTTTGGTTGTTAATCATTCTATTTAAATCATAAACATGAAATGGGAGGAACTTTTGCCCCTCCTCTTCCAAGGTTTTCTACTCACAAACTTTATTGTAAGTTCCAAATCTATTTATACAGTAAGATAAGGTTAAAACAAAACTTTTTTTAAAGAAAAAAAAGTATGTGTTATTCTTTCTGGAATCGTTTCTGTTTATAATAACACAAACAATGCAGTCTATAGTATTAAACATTAGATTTGAAGACGTGATTTCTTTTTTCTGATGTTAATAAAGTATTGTTGTCATCTGATATAACTTAACAAAATATTTTTTTTAATTTTAATAAATAAATGATTCATTTATTCCAGATCTATTCAAACAATAACATATTTTAATAAATATAAGACCTTGAATTGTTTTCTTTATTTAGATATTTAAAAACTATAGAAAAATAACAAATGATCATATGTGCACATCATAATATAAAAAGGAAAAAAGTAGATGAAACTATTTTATTATTCAATCTATTTCTTGAATATATAATTATAGGAAAAAAAATTGGTAGTATTTAAAAAAAAAAACTGTAAATAAAACAGTTTGAAATGTGTCTAAGAAGAACAGATACAGACAGTTTCAAAATATTGTAATAAATATAGAACTAGAGTAATAATTCTATTCTTAAATTATTCAATAATTTACCTATTGAATTAAAAAGCTTGCAACATTGTAGGGAAATAAAAAAATCATATTAAAAAACATATTTATGAGGAGAAAAAGGGAAAAAACAAAATTATATTAAAAAAAGAGTATATAATATGATGTAATCAATATTTTTATTATGTACAATTAATATATTATTGAAATGTAATTTGTTGTTGTTATTATCATCATATTTTGTAATATGTTTTTTTAATCAAAAGAAAATGTAAATATATAAAGTATTATGAAATTTTTCTTCTATATAAACGAGCAACTAGGGCTTAGTAGGAAAAGAGTGACATTTGCATTGCCTACATATATTTTGACTTGTATTTAACCTGTATAAATGAATGAATGAATAAAGAATTATATATATACAGAGTTTTCTTTGGAATGTATATTTTGTGCGTGTATTTGATTATAATGTAGCTAAAATTGGATTTGATTACAAGTTGTTGTTTTTTTTAAAAAAAATAACGTTATTATTAAAGATATAAATGAAAATAGAATTTTTATTTGTAGTTATAAGAATTGATGTTTTAAATTATTTAATTTTTCGAATATAAAATATAATTGTAATATTTTTGATATATATTATTACTAATATGGTGTCACTGTAAGTTTTCTCTATTTTTTCTTTTTAATCCTTTAATCAGAATAATATGGTTTCCATGCAAAAATTAAAAAAGACTTTGTGCATCTTACCACCCATGCGGTACACAAAACACACACATAACTCGGTAATAAGCGAGAGATAGATCAAAGAGGATAGTGCGAAGCTCAATACTGGAAAAGCAGCATGCACTGGATGAATAAGCAAAAGATAACAACTAAAAAGAACAAGAAAAAAATGGAAAAAAATAATATATTTTATTACTACTTGATGGCACTTAATTATTATAATATCAAAGACTGTCATTTTAAAACAAATGTTAGACATAAGTATTTTATTGCATATTTCGTTAATTTGAATATTTTACCTGTAATTAATATATAATTCAATAGAAATAAATTTTGAATAAAAAAAGTTTATATTACAATTCGTAAGAAAAATGATAATTTAAGCTTCTATTCATAGCAGATTTCCACCCTTTAATTTATTTATTTATCTAACACCTCTTACATATGTGGTAAATCCTTGAATACTGCATGTGATGCTGAAAATGCATTAATAATACTGAAATAAAGACATTAAAAAAATCTTTAACCGCTTGTAATATTAATATATATCCAATTAATTTTTATATGGCTCAAACTATTTAGACTAGAAGTACTCTCTGTCTTGAGAAAGATAGAGTTCTACTTAAGTTAAAGTGCACATTAGATAAATGTCACATCTATCTCTCAAATCGATTTAAGTACATCCAGTACGACTAATCAAAATAGTTTTGGCTTTCTATACTAGATTTTCTAATTTAAAAAAATCATAAACAATGAAATATACATAAATCAAGCATAACTATTATTTAAATTTTACTTCACTCTAATTTCTTATTTTAAATTATGGTTTCTTGTTTTTAGTTTAGTAAGATATATTTTAACTTTCTATACCAGCCATTATCATTCCTGCTGCTTCTTTAAATATAAAACAAAAATAAGAAATGTGTTTTAAAAAAATGAAACTTGAATTTATAATTGATTAAATTTATGATTATTACATAGTCTGAACATATAGCAATTTGTTTGTATACTAAATTATAATAAATCATTATGTGATAGAAATTATATAAATATTATCAATATTTCAATTCATTGAGGATAAAGTTCTTTCATCTCAACTTTTCTAATCCATAGTTCATTTTTTCCACACCAGTCCATCAAACTTTTTCACTTCATTAATACATCTCACATGTGGTCACACTTTAGATCTCCTACAGTTCTTGAGATTCAGTTTTAAGAATTTTGTGGTCAATCTATTGAATGACTCTCCTTTAGAAAAATAGGCAACTTAGCTTCATTTTGCTTAATTCCTTCCAATGATGTCAATATTTATTTGCTTTATCAGTCATGCATTTCACTTTTAATCGCATTTCACTTTTAATCGTTCTTTGTTAATCCCATCATAATCTCTCCATGGACTATGGTGTGTGGGCTATAGATTCACAAACAAGCATTCAAAAGCACATTTATGAAAAAATTTTATAAGAATATTTAATTTTTAGTAAAATCATTCTAAATTTAATCCTATTATTAATTTCATCCACTACATTTTTATTGGCATTAATAATCATCTATCATGGTATACTGTTAAATTCATTTTAATTCATTGATATCAATCTTTAGTTTCTTTCTTTTTTTGACTAAATATTAAATATTACTTTAAACCTTTTAGCATTTATCTTTAATACTAATTTATTGCTTCCATCTGATAGCACTCACATTTTTGGAGTTCTGATACATATTTGCACAACCATATCATTTGCAAAAGCTACATGACTTACACAATCCTAATTTATTTTTATTCTTTAAATTTCTATTTTAATAAATAAAGTAATTCCAATAAAACTTCTATAAAAATTGTGTGAGTTGGAATAACCTTAATTGTACATCATTATCAATATTAATCTTCTTAATATTATGAATTTAAACAAACCTTGCTGTTACATTTTGATACATATTCTTCAGAATTTGATATCCATGACCTATATTTTTATATCCTTAAGTTTTAATTACCACAGATATGCTTATGCATTTTCATAATGTATAAATTTGAAACAAAATGATAATTCATATTCACTAGTCTTTACTGTAATTTGTTTCAGCACTTGGATGTGTTCATGCTATAACTATTTTCAAATCCAGTTGATAAGCTTGAATCTGATATTCATTGTAGATCATTTATTTGTAATGATGGTAGTAAAGATAATATATAATTTATACAAGATTGATAAGTTTGTAATTTACTATTCTTTTTCATTTTTATAAATATTATTATTATATTCTTCCAGGAGTAAACCCTATATTTTTGCCAATTTATTTTTTTCCTATACCTTTTAAAAAAATCAATAATGATTCCATATTTTATTGGATTTTTACAATTTTTTTAAAATAAATTTTAATTGTATATCTAATTTTTTTATTAAAATACTGGCCATATCAAAATATTTCATAAGAAATTAATTATTCTTTTAATTAAAATAGTCAAAACTCTCAATACAGTAGTGCCACTCAGTGCAAACCAGAGTAATCAATGGATGCACAGAGTCACACTACTGTATGGAGAGTTTTGTCTGTCTTACTAACAGTTATGAGCAAGCATAAGAAATGGTGATCATGTGATATTTTTATTATTACTGTATAGTTTTTTTGTAAAAAAAAATCACACACTTCCATTATTTACCTTTCTTTTCAATAATAATGTTATCTTCTTTCAGTAATAACTTTTCTTCCAATATCAAATAAAATAGCAAATATTTTACATTTTTGAGATTTTTATTCTGTTCTGTAGCTTTTCTGCTTGCCATTTCATAATTATATTTTATGCATCATTAACTGTTTTTCTCACCACCTTGACATTTCCAGATGTTAATTTATCAAAATGGATCATTTTAAAAAATATTTTTATATATTTTTTCTTTTTTCCACATATTTTTTTATTTCTATTATACCTGTTATTTTAGTGATGTCAACCAAGGCTAAACATTAATTTTTTAGTATTTTAATGTAATTTGTGTTCTATCATGAATTCAGTGAAATATTTCTGAAACTTAAGAATATCTGTATTAACTATTTATATTACTTTTATTATACATTTCATAATTATTTTGTCTTTTTAGTTTTCAATTGATATCATGTTATATTTCACTAACTGAGGATTCATTTTTTGTTTTGAATCTATTAAGAACACTACAATTTAAAGAATATATATAACTCTACTGTGCCTTTATTTGAATGTTTCCTTGTTCATTTTTGATTTGGATTTTTCTTAAAGAATTTATAATATGCAGATTTTGTTTTTCTGAAAATTTGAATTCATAATTTACCTTTCTTTATTTCTGCCTCCACATCCAAATTTATCTGTATCACTTTAATCTTTTATAACTTTTCCCATTTCTAGCAATAAAATTTACTCTCAGAACAATATAAATATTATTTAGTCTGATTAAAAGTATTCTATACATCTATATAACACACCAACCAATTCTTTATCAGAATAAAAACATTAGAGCATAAACTTAAATTATGTGCATGTGATATTTTATATTAAGTTTTTTTCCATGTGTCAAATGTGTTGACCAGGAAGCGAACCCCAGCCAGCTGCTTGGAAGGCAGCTATGCTAACCACTAGGCCACCAACGCTTGAATATTTTATATTAAGTTGAACAACAATCTTAAATCATTCAGTCTGATAATATTATCAATCTCGCAATGAGTTTCTCTAATCTTTTATTTATAATGAGCACTATTTCATTTATTATTCACTATCAGTGCTTTTATATTAAAGAATATGTCATCTTTTCAAATCCAGTGTTTTTTCATCTTTTTTATTAATTTTATGAAGTTAAGCAATTTCCCATTTAATATTAGAGAGTTCTTCAAACTCCTACACTCTTTCTTCACTTGTAAGCAATCTAGATATAGTTGTAAGTAGTAGACAAGTAGATTATCACAGACATTGTAAAAATAAATGATTAATAAGTACCAACTATACATAATAAACAAAAATAAAGAATTACAACGAAAGAAAATATATTTTAAAAAACCGATTTGATAGAACTAAAGGGTATAAATAAACCAGAAAAATTACCATTTTAATATCTTTTAGTTAGTCTTTTTTTTTTTTTTTTTTAGAGAATTGCGTAATCAGAAATAAACAAATTTAAAAAAAAGTCACGAGAAAATTGCTGAAGTTTTTATAATACACACTTCTCTGGATATGTTGCGTGCATGTTTGCTATTTTATTTTAATATTACTTTAGTTAAATTTATTTAATAATAAAGTAAAAACTTACTAATAATTTTATTTAAAAAATAATATTTATTTGTTGTAAATTTATGACATTTAATCCAGTCTGTCTATACTGATAAGATGCCATAAACATTTTGTAATCAATGAAGATAGGAATCGACTGGTAATTTTATGACACTTTTTATTTTTCAACCTTTACATTTATTTTTAATGGTTATATTAAAATTCAGCTTCTACTTTTAACTTTTTAAAAACATTATATATACATTTTTATACTATAAAACTTTTTTTTTTTAAGTTCCCATTAGAATTTTTCATTGAAATATCCATTTTACAGCCAAGATAACTGACAATCATATCCTTAATTAAAGAGCAAAGACTATTTAAATTTTTACCTCACAAGAATAATCAATTCTGGTAATGCTGTCTTTACTATTCGTCAACAGGAAATGGTGGATTATTATAGTGTCTGTCTTTGTCCTACATTGAATTATTTAGATTATTTTACTCTTTTTTTACATCATCATGAATTTTTGGGAAAGGCTTGATGTCCATATGGAAGATCTATAAAGTCTTGAAAAAAAATTATGAGCTTTTGCAGTTAAAATAAAAAGAAGTAATGAAAGGATGAAAAAATATTAAATGAAATTTTAATTTCTCTTATTTGTTTGTGCAAAACTTAGCTCTTCTATTTGACCCTTTCATTAAAAGCAAGCAAAAGTAAAGATCATCTATGAAAATAATTATTTGATAGCAAAAAAAATACTGTGCACTCAATACATCTGCGCATGATAAGAACCAGCAAGAGAATATTGAATGGATTAACATACATTGAACATCATATTGTAAAGAAAACTATATCCAAAACTAACACAGCAAAAGATCATGGCTGATCTGAAAAATACAAACATCTTCTTTTCTTAAATATTGATACATATATTGAATGCATAGGTTCGAAGTCATGATTAGCTACAAATTAAATAATAAGAAGTAAGATGATAGTTTAGATATAATATATATTTTGTAAGGGTTCATGATATTCCATAGTATCATATTTGAGAGATGCTACAGTTGTTGTAATTGTGAAAAGTATTTGTACTTTAACTATAGCAATAGTATTTGAAATGATTATAACAATCATTCTGTAAAGTCAAATATTGAAGTTTCTGATTAATTAATGTACATGCTTCCATTATGTGAAAATAATAATTATTATTATTTTTATATTTGTTTATTTAATAATTTTAGATTCTAACTAAAAATAAATAAAGAAATCATAAAATATAAATATATATAACACTACAATACTAGCCAAAACAATAAAATTTTACTAAGATTCTTACATAACCATGGTTACATCTATTAGCAAATAGATCTTGTCAAATGAAATTCAACTAAACATACAGCATATATATATATACAAAACAAAATAATATCCCATTATTCACTTCAACAACAAACTTCCTTTCACATCAAAGAATGTTTTCATGAGATTGATGACCTCAGATTAAAAAAAAAAAATTTCAATTCACTTTTTTCATAAAAGATAATGTCTGCATTGTCAAATATTATTTTATGACCTATATTCAGTTCATGAATATACAAACTTCAGTTTTGATATCCATTTTTAACTCTACTCTTATGAACTTTAACTCTTTCATTAAGACTTAATTTATTCTGACCTATATAAATTTTATGACATCTACAAGATATCTTATAAACTACCCCAGAAATAGATTTGCAATCAATTGATTGTTTTGAACTATTTAGTAATGAATTTAAATTAAGGCCTTTCTTCCAGGCTACTTTCATTTCACTTAATAAAAAAAATTCTTATAAATCAATTTATGAATTAATGCCTTATAGAACAAAAAATAAATAAACTCTTTATTAACACTATCAATTAAATCATATTATTAACTGATTTATATATAATTTTATTATAATATTCTTAATAAATTCATGATTATATTCTATCTCAATATAGTCAGAAACAAATTAACTCCTCTGAATATAACTACTATTTTCAAAAGTATTAAGTCTTCTATTCCTATAACAAAAATTTAATAAAGTTTTTTATAAGTAAAGATTGATAACTGTTTGGTCTTATCATATTTTTCAATTTTTTGCTTTAATAAAATGACTACAAAATAAAATATTTTCAACTTTATCAATTCTTAAATCTAGACATTTTAACTTATCAATTCAAATGTACCCCCATCAATTGTAAAATTAATATTAGAATCAAAAGCATTCAATCTATAAAAAAAACTTTCAATTTACCTTCCTGTATAACAAAACAAACAAGCATCAACATATCTATGAAATAATTTTAAAAAATCAGAAAAATTATTAATAACACTACTCTCTAAATAATCAATATAGATAGAACACCCTAAAGGAGAAATAACATAACAAATAATCCCCCCTCTTTAATTTTATAAAACACATCATTACACACAAAATACATAGAATCATCTAATCACAATAGCAAATCATTAAAAAGTGAATTGAAAAGAACAGTAAAAGAAACTTTGATGATAATTTTTTTTTGAATCTAAGGCTATTAATCTCATGAAGAAACATCCTTATAAGTGAAAGGAAGTTGCTTGTTGAAATAAATGATGGGAAGGCTATTTTGTATGTATGTACGTATGTATATATATATATATTATAATGATCCGGATGAGGAAGACTTAACGTAATCTGCACTACAGGTCTCCACTAGGCATTTGAACCTAGAAAATTTATAAAGTAGGCAGATACGTAAGTTTAAAAAAAAATTTATATTGGTTGATTTCAGTTGTTAGCCCATTGTCACTAGCTCAGTGAAACAGCAGAGATTTATATTTTATAAATTCTTATCTAAGAATAATTTTTAAAAAGAATAAAATAAGCCACTGCCAGTAATTATACACACAAACATTTATTTACGCACATATATATTTAAAATTTAACATTATTTTAGAATAACTTTTACTTTGGGTTTTAACTTGATTTTAGAATTTAAATTTACATTTTAATTTTTATAATATTATAAGTTTACATTTTAATTAAGTTCGCACAGATGGATTTATAAAATGTGTTTTTTAATGTTGAGTATAAATCGGTTACATAGATTATACGGCTAAAAACATTCCAAAGTAAGCATAAACGATCAAAATATAAAGTCATTGATGGAAATGCAGAGGGGAATTTATAAGAAACCCAATAGCATTCATCATAAGATGCTGCAAGACACCAATAACTTAAAAGACATCTGACATAAATACATCTTAGATACTCACCATAAGGTATCAGTATTTACCGAATGTCTAGTATATTTTGACCAAATATGAAAACCAAAAACATAATTAACCGTTAACGAATCCATGCAAGCGTCTATACCCAACTTAAATTTAATGCATTTTTATTTAGAGTGTCGAGTATGAATAGACTACATAGATTTGCATTTGAAAAGAAAATATTCTATCCTTGTTTAACCTTAGGCCAAAAGTTCACAGTCAAACCAAATTCAATCCATCTGATATATCGATGTATTCAATGTAATACGACTACGACAACACAAATAGGTTAAGAGAAGAAATTGCCTTTCGTCAGATAGGAATACTACATCTATCTAATGATAAGAGCAATAAAAAAAAACTCCATAGGAAGGAACTGTGGTCTCCATCTTATAATTCTTCCCATAGGCAAAACGAGTGTGTGCGGCATATAAATAGCGATTCTGCCCGTAGCGAATCTCGTACTACATCTACTAATTACACCAATATATCCAATCCATTGACCTAATTCAACTACAAAACAAATAACCTAAGATTACCTCCCCTAATATAACTTTACAAATCTATATAGGCATTCACGCCCAACTTAAGTTTAATATTTATATAGTTTAATTTATCGCAAAACAAAAATCATAAATAAAACTTAAAGAACAAAAAAAATTAAATGGAAATGATTTTACAAAAAGAAATACATCAAATAAAATTATAACTAATTAACAAATAATTTAGTTTGGTCAGATAGGAATCTATTTCTATTTTTTTAAATATGGAAAGTTTTTAATTTAATGTTCATGAATTTTCTAAAGTTCTTATGGTTTTAAAAGGTCTATAATTTGTAGTTGTTTGTAATTTTGAACGGGAATTCCCATGCCATCCTGAAGATATTGGTATCCAGTTAGCCATTATTTTTTATTTATCCGGAGATCTTTTACTTTAGCTGGTCCTTAATGTAGAAAACGATCGGTCATTTCTCTTTCTTTCCTTTTTTTAACCACTGAAGGAATTGAAAGTGCGTCTTTCAATCCCTTCATCACCAACTCTCCGACTTAACACATCTCAGTCCTCTTGTAATAACTAACTAATAATTTCCAAACTTTTCCTTTTATATTAATTTTAAGGATTCAATTTACATTACATCATAGATGTGATGGTCCTTTCGCTGAGGTCCAATTCTATTGTTTTTCTCTCCTATCTGACCATTGCTTATACATTTAAATGCCCAAGGCTAGTTTACATTGACTAATTAAATTAATAATTTCCATTTTTTAATAACATTAATTAATTTGTTTTCAAACTTAAAGATATATTTTTATCTCTAAATCTTTTTTAAGTTTTTGCTTTTACAATACCTTTTCTATTTTTAATAAAGTTTTATTTTAATAATTTTTTTCATCTGTGCGATTTTATATAGATACGAGTTTAGTATAGAATTTTAATTTTCAATTTTTAATTCTTAAAAAAAAAAGTTTTATTTGCGAACTTTTATTTTTTTCATGTTTAATAATAAAAAAACAATGTAACGTATGTGCCCGTTACAATATATATATATATGTTATATGTTTAGTTGAATTTCATTTGAGGTCTATTTGTTAATAGATGAAACCATGGTTATATAAGATTTTTAGTAAAAAAATTTGTTGTTTTTGGTGAGTATTGTAGTGTTATATGAATTTCTATTTTATTTTTAATTGCTAGTATAGCATTAGGCAATATTTAATATTTAATTTATAAAAAATCATGTATGCAAATTTACTGTGTTTTAATTTTTTTTACATTTCAGCATATCCTATTAATGAATTTAATTCTGGATATACATATGCTGCAATTTTCTGAATATGACTTTCACAATATTAAAAATATAAAAGATAAGATTAAACAAAATATTCTATATTCCTATATAATTGGTGTAATATTACTTCAGCATTGTGACATGACACCATGCACTCATATAAACTGTGATTGATTTACCTGGGAAGGTTAGACATAGTTTAACATTTTGATTTAAAAAATTAAATAAATCTATTTTCTACGGTTGTATATAATAAACGAAAACAAAATCCAATCTGGTTTATTAAGTAAAATTCTGACTTTCTATTTAATTATATTTTTTTTTTTTTTAAAAAGAAAAAACTAACAACTTGTTTTTATAATTTTGATACAGAGTAATTAGTTTTGATCATAAAACAAGAGAGGTGAGGCAATGTTATTGTATTAACCTCTATAAATAACTTGTGCACTAGGAAAAATTAAAAATAAGGATTATGTGATTGTTGGAAAATTAAGAAAATAATTAAAAGTAATCTCAGAAAGAAATAAAAAGGGGCTTATTCAGTCAGTGAGGTAGTTGGTATATAAATATTCAATCAATAAGTATTAGGAAGAGTTGCATAATATTGAAAAAATGGAAATTAGATAGGGATCATCTATGCAACAAAAATAATCAGTTTTATTTTGAGCAGAGTAGATGAATAATAAGTGGCCAGAAAGCTCTTTTTATATAAGCACTTTTTCTAGACTTTCATCAAATTTCTTCAATATCAATTTGTTTTTTAATGCGATATATTTCTAAGAGGTAAAAAAATTATTAAAAAATATATATAGAGAGAATCATTAAAGAATGTCTGAATCAATTCATAAAGCCATTAACTCAAATAACATAAAACTTAAAATTATCATCAAACTATAACTAAACATACTTTTATTTTATGTATTTAGAAATCTTGATTAAATTTATATTCAAATAAAAGAAAAGGAGAAGAAAAGTAAATATAAGCAGTTCTATAGTAGAACAGAAGCCTCCAAGTGCAGCATAGTTTTAAATTTAAATTTTTTCTGAACATCTGGACATTAAGGGTTCTATTGAGATATGTAATTTGATTTTGTCAATAAAGATATTATTTTATTAAAAGATAATTGAATATTTCTAACTGCAATTTGATTATAGATATTTATATCAAAATATTATAGCAATTATTAATGTGCCATTTAAAATATTTGAATTTATAGAAATAAGATTAGTTAAATTTAATTTTTCAAGGATAGTATTTATAGTATAAGCATGTTTGTAGAAAGGTTCTGATAACATATTTAATATATAATTTTTTATATGTACATTTTTAGAAATAACCAACTCAAAAACAGGGATTGTTATTACTATTCTGTGACTAATAGTTAGATGCAGTGATAAACTTTGGACCGTAAATCCATGGATCTCAGACCAACACACTATAACTTCTGATGTTCATACTTTTAATGAACTGAATAATAAATCATTAATTTATTATTATGTATTAGTATTATATTAATTAAATTTTGTTTTCTATTAACTTTTGGCATTCAAGAGCAGTTCTCTTCACCTATTTTAGATTCACCTACTGTAAGATTGAATAATCAACAGATATCAGATAGCATAGTATTCCAATGTTTATTTTTTACCAGCATACTATTCAAACTAATATCCTGAAATTCAAAAAATTCTAATGTTTTTAAAAACAAAATAATTTGATGGCATGATTATATAGTTTGGATATCAGACTATATATTTTAATGATTTCAGTTTAAAGTGGCCACAGGTCCCTCATAGCTTTTCAACAGAAAAATTGATACCAACAACTTATTCCCTATACTTATATGTTCCATAATCAATTCTCTTTACCCTACTTTGAGATATCTACTGTAAGTTTGAGTAATCAATGAATATCAGATTGTATATGTTTCAATTATCTCCATCCCCAGATCCAACAGAGACAAAAATCAAAACTGGTCTAGAGATCATGTGGATATTATACATCTACCATCCATTAATCAAGTTTACTGTAGATGACTCTACAGGAGAATTAAAATAACTGCTTTTTCAAGAATATGAGTAAGCTGATAAAGTCTGGTAGTGTTGCAGTTGGTATTAATTTAATTTTTAGCATTCTTTATTAATGATTTCATGTTCTTAATTATTTATTTTATCATTCTGTTGTGTTTTTCTACTGAGTTCAAGATGGGATTTTATAAATGGCAATTGCCTTATATAAAGACAAGATGATATACTAACATTTCTTCTCTTCTATATCTATTATTATCAATAAAATTTTATCATCACTAGCAATTAAATATTTGACAAACATCCATTAAAGGATTGGCAGCTTATATCATCACAGTATATATTATATTTCATAAAAATTTCATTTATGCACTTTACAAATAGAGACAATTGAAATTTTTTGATTTAGAAAATAAAAATAAGATTATATTAAAAGAAATTATAATTTTGGAATTGAATTTATTCTAAAATGTTGAATATCATTTTGAAATAATAAAAGCCATTTAGGAATAATAAAAGACATAGATGATAATTTTAATTGAATTTATTACTTTGTGGTAATTTCACATTTTTTACATTAACATATTAGTGTAATAATTATTTATAAATATGATTTAAACACAAAGAAACTTTTCAATTTAATCTAAACATTGTTTAACAATGAATATATATATGTAAATCTTTGCACATATATAGGATGCTTGAGAAAGTAAAAATTAATTGCAAATTTTAAATATTTTAGATAATTGCATTTCTGATATAAATATTAAACATATGCTTAACAGGATATCATCTCCATTTACATTATTTTAAAATTCTATTAATATATAAGAATAATAACAGAAGATTGGCCTATAGGGAATCTTCTGAATATATTTCATGGAAGTAAAATGGTCAGTTAAGTACACCGATAAATATTATTCAATTAAAGCCCTCTATGGTTTGGTACTGTTGTAGAATGGCAATCCTAGAGCTCAAGATCTCCACTTCCAAATACTTCGAACTTCATACAAATTCCTAATCAACTAAATCATTTGATTATTTTTTTATTTATTTTACTCAAATAGAACAATTTATAATTCCTAACTTAATGATTAGGAACTAATAATAAAAATGCCATTCGTCTATAAAAAAAGCAATACTTTTAAAATGTTTAAAAAATTGTCAGACTCACAAAAGCAAACATTTATTTTGCTTATATGGATGTTTATATATATATGAAATGTATTTAAACTCTACTTTTTGTAAGTTTTAAAAGTTAATGAATTATAAAGATAGTTATTTATACTAGAAAGAATGTATAGTTTTTCTTTTTTTTTTCTCATGTGCCATAGCATCAGCCGGGAAACGAACCCGCTAACCCGGGACAACTGCTTGTAAAGCAGCTGTCGCTGACCTCTCGACCACCAATGCTTGACATGTATAATCTTTCTTTACTAAACGAATTGCCATTTTTTTCTTTTAAATTTTAAATATTTATTTGAGAAACTCATTCGACATTTTAAAGTTATTTCCAAAAATTTTGTCATAAAAATGAAATAAAAATATGAAAAAAATTCGTAACTGACTATTAAATATCTAAAAGACTAACAGCAATTCTTTTAGTAATGAAAGATTTTATGCTTATGCAATTGTATTAATTATCTTTATAATTCCATAATCTTCTCTATCTATTTTACTTATATATATATTAACATTAGAAGTATATTTTCAAACACTATATTTTTTAAAATTCTATTTGTAAAGATATTGTCTTACAAAACTGAGAGTATCTGTTAAAATAATATTTGTGTTTCAACTTAAATTAATTAGTATAGACTTTTATCAATGAAGATGATTAAAAAATATTACCAAAATTCCTCATAGTATCTACAGAGATAAGAACAGAATAAAGAAGCAACAAGTAGTTGAACATCATCTTGATCTGAAGTTCAATTCAGGTGGATTCACTATTATAGATGGCAGGCTTTCCATTATGAACCAGGCCTAAGAAGATGACATCTACATGTAGATATGTCACCTTCTTTGGCATAGTTCATAAGGGAATAAAATATGTATACACATACAAATATAAATACAACAAGGTAAGAAAAGAATGAAGGAAACTTTATAAGATTGAAGAACTATAAAAAGATGAAAGAAAAATGTGAAAGTATTAATGAACTTCTTCATTAGATTTAGATAAACTTTTTGTTTTCGTTGATAGGCCCCAATCTATTTTTCAACTGTCGATTTTCCAATCATAGGTAACGTATATAAATTAATTTTAATTTAATATGTTAAAACAAAATACAGTAAAATGAAACAAAATTCTTTGTAAATTATTTTTATTTCCAATAAGAATAATAAAAATTCTATGAATTGAGCTTAAAACTGTTTAATAATAATCTTCAAAAAAGTCTGTTTACAATTATTATTTTTCAGACTATTTAATTATTATTAAAGATAATAAAGTATATTTATAAGACATATGATTTATTATTTTTATCATAGTTTAAAAACTTTTGTTTTGTTCAAAATTCTTTATGTAAAGTGAATTTTTAATAAAATAAACAAACTATTTATATAAAACATTATTTATTATACAAAAGTTTTTCTTTGGCAAATAAATTTTTGAAAACAATTATGGATGTAAATAAAATTAAATGTGATTATAGATAAAATCCTATAATATTAATATCCTATAATAGTAATATGGTAGCTTAAATGATAATATGTATATAAAACTAATACAAATTCCACATATTGTTTTAAACTTTTTTTATTTACATAAATAAGTAAAATCAGATCTAGATAATCTGAATTTATAATCATAATAAATAAAGTGTTATTTTTCGATGTTAACTTTGCTTATGTTAATTTGTTATTAATAAGAATAAAATTGGTTTGAATGTAACAATTTAGAAAATTTGATGTGCATATTTTTTTTATTTTATTTTATTTATATGTAAACAGATTTAGTTAATAAAATTTCAAGCATATCCATTCTATAAAATATTTCAGTTCTTAATATCAATATATAAATAAATTACAAAAATATTTAAAAGCGATTTATTGTAGTTTAAATGTAATAGATGCCGGATTTGAATTCAGACTTTCACACGACCCTCAACTCTCCATGCCATCTCATATTGCTGACCCACCTGATCACACACATGTTGAAAAGATAAATAATCACCAATATATATATTTCATGCTAAAACAGCACTCATCAGTTGATCCAGATTACAATCTCCACACATATATACAATCAGTGCTCAGCTTTATATTAAGATAGCCAATCTTTATACTTTAATGGACAGGCTTCAAATTACTCCAACACACAATTCTTCAGCTTTTCATTTCATTGAAAATCTGATGATGGATGTTGACATATGCAGGTTTAAGCCTATATGATGTATTAATTTACATATTGTAACATAGTGCATCAAAGATCTGCCATCCCTTGCATATGTATGTAAAAATGGATTATTCTCCTGCACATGAGGGGTCAGAATAACTAAAGGTCAACATGGGTAGGATGACAACCTTGACACTAATGTGGGCTTTGAATGTTCCATCATCAGATTTTCAATAAAATGGAAGGCTGAAGAGTTGTGGGTTGGAACAGTTTGAAGCCTGTCCATTAAAGTATGAAGATTGGCTATCTTAATATAAAGCTGAGCACTGATTGTATACATGTGTGGAGATGGTAATCTGGACCAACTGATGAGTGCTGGTTTAGCACAAAATATATATATATTGGTGATTATTTATCTTTTCAACATGTGTGTGATCAGGTGGGTCAGCAATATGATATGGCATGAAGAGTTGAGAGTTATGTGAAAATCTGAGTTCAAATCCTGCATCCATTACATATATATATATATATGCAGGTTTAAGCCTATATAGTGTATTAATTTAAATGTAATAGTAATTCTTATAGTCTAGTAAAAAGTTGGCATACTGAACTAAGATATAAGTTATTATTTCATTTCATCTTGACTTTTCATTCTATTAATTATTCATTTTTTATATCATTTACAACCAATCAAATACAGAACTGTTGCTGTAATTATTAGACTGAACACAGTAGCAATTTCTACATTACAGTATTTACAAATCTATTAATGAGTTTTTTTTTAAAAAAGGTTTGAACAATTATATATATAATATTATACTTCAATATGTGTGGACATTTATAACTAATGGAGATATAGAATTAATTAATTCCCAGCCTTGTTATACACATATGTAGACAATATATTTAACTACACACATGAATCTTTATGAGATACAATTTAAAGCCCAATAAAAAGAGCGAGTAAATAAACATCAGTCTGAGATAAATAGCAAAGTACAAATAGAATTATGCTTCTAGATGTAATTATAATTTGTTAAAAGAAATAAAAAAAAAAACTACTGATGATAGATTTCTAAAAAGCCAAAACTTAATTCTAGTAACATATAATAATTGTTATTTATATATTTCATAGGATATTGTTTAGTACAATGATAGAATAGTGGACCTAAAAATTAAATTTTTTTTTGCATAGATTGGTAGATGAATAAATAAAACTCAATTTGAATTAATTAAATAGAAATGTTGAAGTTTATTTTCCATTTAGTTTTTAGAATGCAGTAAGACTATTTAATTAACTAATCAAAAATTATCTTTTTATTTCAATTTAGAAATTAAATAGAGGTTTATGTTATTCTTATTATATGAGAAGTAAAGACAATTCATTATTAAAACTATAAACATAAGATGTTTAGTGAGATTGATAACATTCTATAACAAAAATGTAACAAACTAGTATATGCTTTCTTAGTCATACTAAAGGTACGAGTGTCCGAACATGAATAATTTTTAATTATACTATTGTTGATAGTAGTGAATTTAATGAAAATATGAGAGAATAATTTGGTAATAAACAAATAAGATAAAGATATAGCAGAATAAAAAAAATTAAAACTAAAAAAAACAAAAAAATTGATGAAATTTGATCAGGAATTTACTGTTAATAGTAAGAATTGCTTAAAATCAAGATGAAACCTCACAAATCATAATAAAAGAAAAAGTTCATTATCAAAAACTTATTTTACACAATGATAATAATGAAGATTGCTACAAATAATTTTAAATTAAACACATACATGATTGAAAATTTAGCACTCACAGCTTAAAACACAATCCATAATCGTTTATGATGAAATCAAGAAAATTAAAATAAAAAAAAACCATGGTGCTCCAAACAGCCTACACTGAAAGATGATGTTTGAATTAGGATAAATATCTTTTTAAAAAAAAGAAATGAAAATAATTTGAATTTATTCCTTAGTATATTTAGTATTTTGGAAATTTATCAATATATTCTTTTAAGAGAAGTATTCTTGTGAATTAAAATGGCAAATTAAGAATATAAAAATAAGTGTAGTTATTTAAATAATCTAGATTTTGCATATAATGTGTTTTTTTTTTTTTTTTTAAATAATGCTTCAGAGCTTCAGAAAATATTACAATTATAAAAGCAAAAAAGTAAGATTAAAGATAAAAATAATAATTCTGTATTTGATGGCTTTTCAAAAATTATCTGGAAAAAGTAAGTAATTATAAATATCATGGTCAGATTAAATAAGAATGGAAACATAAAGGAGAAAATTATATATAGAATTACATTTGGATTGAGTGTTTTTGAAAATAACTAACTTAATATTTGTGTGGAAAAGCAAGTATTTAATAAATATAATTATTATTTTTTACTCATAGATCTAAAAAATATAGCAAAAAGATGCATATTAAAAAAAAGGACTGAAATAAAACACATGGATATAGAAAGAAACAAATATCATTCACATTACTGAAAAAATTAAGAATATGAACCTAGAAAATATGATATAGGCAGATATATAATATTTTAAATTGAATCCTACAAGATTGGAAAAAAATCTAGAAAATGTTCATATGTGAAATGTATAGATGAGATGAGAAATTTGGTTCTAATGATATGAAAAAAGAAATTATGGGAAAGTAATATACTCATATGTGATTTTTTGCTCTCTCTCTCTATATATATACATACATACACTTTTGCTGTTATATGTAAAAAAATATATCTTATGATTTGGTGCATAGTATTAAATATATACTTATCTAAAGCTGAATAACAAAGCAATATAAGTTAATTATGTTCCACTGTGTGTAAATGCTTTTCTATTTTTTTATGTGTAATTTATTGAGTGTTTATATATATAACAAAGTAATTCCCAACGTGAATATATATAACATGTAATAGAACCGCTTTAAATGCTGCTACAATAAATAATATATCCTACTATCTTAGTACACGACAATATTATACTAAGAAAAGGCAACATTTTCTTATTCATCCTCTGAATTAAAGAGAAAGTATTTTAAACTTAAGGCAAAAAGAGTGAATCCTAATCAATCTAATTATTTTATTGGGTTCTTGTTAAATAGCCGCTGTACATTGCTTGATGGCGCTATTTCTGTGCAAAAACATAGCAATATAACATTCCCGGGTCTGTCGATTCTTAAACAATTTACATTATTTTTTAATTGTTTGAAATTGATTTCACAGATTGATTTTTTAATAACAAAGTAAAGACTTTTTTTATTTTTTTTATTTTAGCTTTATAATAAACAGTTCTATTTAATATTATATGTATACATATGAACAGAAATATATTTGCATAGTTAAAATATGTCAAACATTTTTGGGATTTACTCATGTAAAGAACTAGCAAGAAAACATTCAAGTGAGGGGAGAGAGAGAGATCTGTAGGTAAATGGTCTAAAATTACTCATCAATATTTTAATATTTCTACTTTCTTAAAATTTATTCTGGAATCCAGTCACTACTTTCCTGTAAAAAAATTAATGAGATGTCCTTGAATAGCAGCAAACAAATTTAAACACTACCATTATCAAGTAATAATCAGGATCTTCTATCTATTGTTTTCAACTTTCCATAAATAATTATAACTTTTTATTTGGCATTATATATGAGAAAATACAAAAGAATATTTGATATATATATAAAAAATTTGAATTGTCACTCCAAATAAATAAAATATTACTTTACTTTCATAAAATACACAAACAAAAAAATATTTAATATATATACACAATATAACATGACAGCAGTTTGGGGTCATTTCTATAAATGAATCAATAAAACAGTTCTATATTATTTACATATAATTACTATAAATACAGAACATCAAACGATCTGTGAAACCTGAAATAATTATTTTTCTATTTATATAAACCATTTCACGCTGAACAGTTTGATATATTGTTACATTTTGATTTACAAGTATTAAACTTACCCGACTCACAATTTTGACACAATCCACTTTGAATAAATATAACATTGATTATCGCTAGTCATTTATTAAACTAGAGATTTTCTCCAGTCCAGATATAAGCTTTAAACTTTAGTTAAAGATTAATATACTTGTTTTTTAATTAAACACACAGACACGGAGTAGTTTCAATTTATTTTACTTCTCCCATGTGTAATATATATACATGCTAACCTTGAAAAATGTGAAAGAGTGTATTACTATCATAATAAACTACTTAAAATCGTAACTCAATATTGGAATTATTTTTTTTTATTAGATTACCAATTTCTTAAGCAGGATTGTTGATAGTAGAGAACAATTTTTCTTTTGTTTATAAAGATAAAAATGCAAAGTATAAACAACTCACCACTTATATAATGCAGGCTAATCTCTTAAAAATAATAAATCACACCTTTTAAAATAATTTTGAATAAAAAATGAAATGAAAGCAAAAGAAAGCTATTAGCTAAAGCATAAAACATGAATCACAATAAAAATAATATAAAGGCATTAAACATCCTAAAAAAAGTTAAAAACTCTAAGAAATGTATTAATATAGTATACATTATGTATGTATGTGCATGCTTGTTTGTATAAAGTTTTATTATATTTTAGAACACACACACAGGAAAATATCTACAAGTTTTAATGGTAAAAATCTTACCTGCGCATTTTTTTGCCTTACAAAAATTTCTTTGATATCTTTCATAAACAATGACTGGTATTCCTTTTCCGTGGAATGCTCAATCATATATGCAAGTGGATGCAGTATTGACGCCATAAGATTTGCATCTTTTAAATCATTTTTAACGCAAGGAAATATATGCTGTGACCATAACTTCTACATAGTTTATAAAAAAATAAAAGTTTACAATATGTATATGTTTTATTATGTCTTAGTTCAGGATTATTTCTGTTAATAATAATTAAAGCAATAACTTGAAACTTTTAATAAATAATAATATAAAAAAAGATTAAAAAGAAATTGGAAGTAAATTTGCCTTTGACAGAATGAGTGATTCTTTAGTTTTGTAATTACTTACAATATGTTACCTCTATAATTTTTTAAATGTATTTAAATATCACTCTCCATATTTAATTTATTAATTATTTATTAAAATATATATACTTTTTAACTTATTATACCACATATTTATATTGTACCATTGAGTTGTATATCACCCATTGTAGTCAAAGTATACATTATAAAAAAATTATTTATATCATTTAAACCTATGACTAAAATGATTCCTTTATAACAGAAATCACAACAGCATCATAAGCAGTTCAAAAATTTTATATACTTTAAAAAAGCTCATTACTTTATTCAGAAATCAATAACCATTATCTACATACATATTTAGAGATACACCTACACATATTGATAGGAATATGAAGTATAAACAAAAATGCCAATTTTATATAAATCTGTTATAATTATAAATTTATTTAAACGCACATTCATTACGTAAATAATATTCATTAAGGCTGTAGCCTCAATTACATGCGTAGAGGTCCCTACTATCGCATTTTATACGCATGTGATTGAGGCTACAGCCTTAATGAATATTATAAACCTGTTATGTGTAAAAATGATTAATGTTTTAAATAATGTAATTGAGAAAATTTTGTAAATAAAATCACAAGGAAGTCATGCATAATCATAACAATTGGAAATATTATTAAAAGTAAAAGAGGAAATAAAAACAGTTTGTGAATTGTTCTAAACAAAAATCAAGGGATATTGCTTCTTTTTATTTTAATGCATATTGTCTTTTTATATACATTCACCTGTTATAGAAGAAAATTAAAACTTAGAGACTTTATCTCATCACACAGGAGCAATGATGTGTATATTTATGAAGTTCTGTATAAAAAAGTTTATTTCGTGGAAGCTTAAAAGTTTATCATATATTCTCCTAAACAAACAAAAGTATAATGGCTTAATGATGACTGTTCAGTTAGGACTTGAATTCTAAACCAAAATGTCATTTCACCAAAATATTCACGGAATGTATATTCGATTTCAAATAAATAAAAATAAATATCTTAATATCTAATGTCAATAAGAAAGTTAAGCAGCTGTGCTAAAAATATATATATTACAAGAAGATTATCTGTAGAGAAACATTGATTTTAATTCTATTTAGCATCATTATAATATCAAAATGTCATATCAGGTTACTTCATATCAGACAGCATGTTTTTTCACGAATAGACTTTCAAGTCATATGTAATTTGTGTGTGTGCTTAAGGATCATTATATAACATAGGAATAAAACACCGTCTCTCTGTAAAGAAATTAGGATAACAAAATCACACACATTTATATATTTGAAATCATAGCTCAAACACATTCAACCTACTATAAAATATATTGTGTATTATAAATAATAAATGGTTGGTTATTGTCAGAGGCATCTAACATGATTTACACTATCTCCTAATAGGAAACTTGCAACAATACTTCATATTTTCACATTCTGTTAATATAACATATTTTATTTATTGGGGAACATCTAATAAACATATTCTTATCAAACAATTAATGCCTACCACAGATTATTAAATCTTATTCAGAAATTTATTTGTGTTTATTGCAATTATTTATGTTCTTTTATTTTATTGCAATTATTTATGTTCTTTTATTTTAGGATTAATGGTACCAACAAAATATAATCAAGAGAAATAATTATCATTATTCCAAATTATAACCTCATCAGTTTATGCAGGTATGAATAACTTATTTAGATTTTCAATTCACTAGACCAGGGGTGGACAATTGTTTTGGCTTGGGGGCTGCAGAGGTTAGCGGAGGGCCACATTAGGGACCACTTTAAGAAAGAATTTTAGCAGGGACCGCATCTTTTTTTCATGACATAATAAACACACTGCTTTATTTCTGTATTACCAAAGAAATATTTGTTTGTCCATTCTTTATTAAACACACGACATTCATAACCAATTTTACATTTTTTCGAAGGGTTCATAGTTTCACTAATGTTGGAAATGTATATATTTGCTAATGCAAAGACAAAATTTAAATTAACCAAGTCAACTGGAAAAGCACTGCACATGTGTATTAACCTGGCCATCCTAGTGGAAAATACGAGACGAATCTTCGGTCACACATGGGAATGAAATCTCAGTTCAAAGCGGATTTTTCTGATTGTCTTGGCAGGCCACATAAAAACTCTTAGTGGCCACATGTGGACTTTGGGCCACTATTTGCCCACCCTGCACTAGACTGATTAAATTGTAATAAGTTAAAATGTTTATTGATATCTTTTATTAAAGTGTAGTTACACACATGCATATATATATTCTCTTAGTTATAAATATATGTCTATTGGTTTTTTTATATTACCATGGGTCGAACATTTAATATCAATACAGCATAAGAAGTTTGTTTATTTATTATACATGTCCATAGTTCCTTTTACAAATTGTAAATATATTATTATTATAATTTTGTGTATTGGTGAATTAGGGATTAATTACCATATCAGCTAGAATATATATATTTGTGAACAGAATCATAAAATACTTAGTTCTTAGTATCAAATTATTGTCTTGCACTTTTCTATATTTTAAGAGCTAGCAATTATCACTAAGTAATTTCTTTAAATAATGTATTGTATAAGTGAGGAAATTTGGATAAGACATATAAAATCTCTTATTCTACTTTGATTAATTGTATGTTTGATTAATCTATTAACTTAATTTCGATAAAGTCTTTATCTCATGGATAACCTAATCGATATAGCCATATTTCATACCAGTATAATATATCTTTATCTTCTGAATTAAAATAACATGTAAAAACTACTTTTAAAGATAGGTATGTCATTAATTTAAAATAAATATAAATGTATATTGCTTGCCTTTTGACTTAAATCATAAAATTTTCTACATGCAAAAAAAGTTAAATATATATTTATAAATTTATATATATATATACTTTTTACAAATAATAACAGTGAATGTCTTCAAGTTAAAAATAAGTGCAACTAAATTGAAACTGCGACAAACATTTAAATTAAATCTCATCAAATTTTTTTAAAGGCATGCACAATTTTTTTTATTAGCTAGTAAGTCCATCTATTCATAAACATTCTAATTAAAGTCCAAAAATATTGAATAGAAAAAACAAAGTTCTGACAAATAGAAATAAAAATATACATGTCCATATGGTATCATACAATTAATGAGTTCAGAAATGCAATTTTGGCAGAATTCAATGCAATAAATTAACACCTTTATTTTCAATTTTATAAATAATTAGAACATTTTTTATTTTACAAAATATAATACACAAAAATGTATATATTGCGAAAAAAATTATAGGGTATTTAGTATATTTCTTTACTATGTTCTTAATTTGGGATTCACAGTTCAGTAAAGTTTGACAAGAATTCCCAGTCAAGCAAATATTTTTTCAAGGAGAAAGACCATGACCAGTCTAGCTATTCTGATTTTAATGATATAAAGTACTCTTTCAAGTTTAGTACTTCTATTGTATGAAGACTCTCAACATGCCATTGATATAGAATCTAATGTGTTGCATGCAAATAATTATCTAGCTATCCTTATGTGAAAAGTATGCAAAGTTTCACTCTATCTGATTAGTAAGTTTAGAGTCAATGCCTTTCCTGTGTACATAAGCCTTAATAATATTATAATGATGATAGAAGTGCTATACATAGATGATGTATACACTTTAGTTTTTACTTTTGTATGGATTATCTGCATACATGTAAACATCATGTTCCAGATTCATAATACTATATCATAAGTTTGTGGTTAAGACCTGTAGAGGTCCCTACCTTCGCATTTTCAAGCACATATGCTTAAAGGTTTATTGCCTTAGTAAATAATACTATATCACATAAAATAAAAATCAAAAGTAATTTGTTGAATATTGCTCACAGATTAAGAATGGAGTTTTTTATTCTTTGTACATTATTTTTAGAGATCAGTAACTCATCCTGATATTCTCTGTAACATTTTTTTCATTCCTTATTTATCATCAGTGAATATAAATTTTAAGTTAATATTAAACTAATACTTTAATTTCACAAAATGATAAATAAATTCAATATATGGGATTAACAGCAAGAAAATCGAATATCAGTTATTTTACAAAGATTATTCACCTCAGAATTTTATGAGTGACACATTATCTGAATAAGATAAAAGAGCATTAGTATTAAATTATTCATTAATTATATTTATTCATAATCAATGATACAATCATTTGATTCAGTTGCTGGTCTTTAGATGGCACTAGTAGTAATTGATTATAAATAAAGACAAGTGACTATTCTTTAATGAGAAAAGAGGGATAATCACATCTTGATTATTTTTCTTTTTAATGGAGGATAGTTATAAGTGTTAATAAAAATCTTAACAACTATCTAATATACATGATCATACTCAGATGTTCAGAAAAGATGATAAAGAATTTATTTATTTCATATAGACTGCTGATTGAATAAAAATATTTCCATGTTTAAATACAAGAGTAGAAAGCATCTGTGTGGCATTAGTTTAAATTCATTAACGAGTTATCACAAATGAAACTGCAAACAACCCCACAATTGTTAGAATTCTTAAGGAGGCTTATGCCAATGATTATGACAAAATATCGGTTTGAAATTATCATTATTATATTTGGGGTGAAAAATTCAAAGATTGTAAATTGGCAATAGTCTTTTCCATTGAAAAATTATATTTGTTTACAAATGGCTGTTAATAATTGATGAATGGTAACTGGATTCAATATAGGCTAATTATATGACCTCCCTTCCCCAAGCATGTTTTGGGACTTGAAAAAATTTTGATCTTTTATCTGGATTCAAATATCAGTTTGTAAGTATAAAATATGGATACATTAATCACTACTTGGTACAAGACTTCATGGATAAATATGCACATATAAATATAAAAATATATGTTGAAATCTTATTAAATAAAATTTAATGTTTTATTTGTTTGTATTTCTATTTTACTGAATTATGTAACTGTCTTTTTCTATGTTTCAATTACTTTATATGATCTTCATCATGGAATATTTTTTTGTAAAATAGAATAAAGAGAAATAATACAAAGAAATGACTGTTAAATTAAAATATAGTTTTTTTAAATTAATAATATTAACACTATATGAAAAAAAAAAGATTATGAAATAAGTAGATTTTTTTTTAAAAAAAGGAAAAGCAATATATTAAAGTATTTATAGACAAATAGAAATATATGTCAACAAATATTTAGCATATTATTTTTTAAATATTCAAATTCATATATATATAACCATTAGAAACTAGTCAACACTTAGACAATCCCAATATAGATTACAATCAACAATATCAAACTGTTGTCAAGGCAATCTTCTTTTAACAATAAAGATGGAATCCCTTTATCATATATATATATATATACACACACACAATTCATAAATATAAAACTAAAAATTTATCACATGATTCCAGTTAATGCAATGCTTTCAGAAACAAAATTTATTTATACTATTCCTAATCTGCTATTTATTGTTAGCTTGAAGAATCAATAGATTCTAGATGGTAGTACTTATTAAACTAGCCAGTATTTTGTAATTCTATATCCTCAGTCTTGTTTCTGATTTATGACTTTTGTCAAATATTTTGAATTTAATTTACTTTGATTTTATTTGTATCTAACATACATTTCATCAAGCACCTGTCTTTTATACTTTTTGTACTATCAAGTTATCAGCATAAAATTCAAAAACATCTTACTTTTTAGTTTTATAGCAATTCCAGGCAAAGGACAGAAATGCCTAGAGTTATAAATAAATTGAGAATATCAGAATATATAAACATTCAACTGATATCTGATCTATATAATTATTAAAGCATATTAGTTTGGACTCAAAATATTTTTTCAAGCTGATAGCCTGATAGTAAAAAAAATAAATAATAAAAAATAAAAGATGGCCACTGGAGGAAAGGTATATTGAATCCAAAAAACCCAAGTTTACTAGATGCAGATAAAAAAAAACAATTCCTCACTACTGAAGGTCATAAGCTCAAAAATGGGTTGAGTATATGGATAAAAAAACCACTGGATAGGGATTAAATAAGCACTATCATCTAATATCCATTGATCCTTTAAGCTTACAATATGTGAAAAATTTGGAATAGCATAAAAAAAATTTGCTTCTGTAAATGTTTAAATATACTTTAAATTATATCTGAGATAAGCCATATCTATTTATACTCTATTATCTTTTCTTTTCTATTATATATCTTTACTTTTTTAAAATGCAATTGTAATATTTTTATAAGTGTGTTAACATTATTTAATATTATTATAATTTGGACAAGCATAAAGCATAAATCTATGATTTATTATTTAAATCATTCATTAATTTTTAAACTTCATTTACAAGATATACTTTTTTTTATTTTTATAAATAACATTTTTATTATATATATATATTGCATTTTCTATTCATGTTTAATTGTTATATCTATTGCAATTATTTCTTAATATTTATCCCTGAATATAAATAATGAAAGAGATTTGTTTTTTTTTCCATTTATATAGAAAATTAAATAAAATAATCCTCTTATACAATTGGTAAAAAGATTAAAAATTAATTAATTAAAAGTTAAGAATATAACTATAAGTTAAAAAATTATCTTATCAGTTTACTTTATAATAATATTATGTTAAAATAAAAAATGATTTTATAAATATAAATTTATAAAGATTTAATTTTAGAATGATAATTTTAAAATGGTTTATTTTGATATTTTTTAATTTTCTTAGAATATTTTAAATTTGTTAAGATAAATATTGTGTATTTATGTTTTCAATTTGTATAGTTATATTTTTAAATTTGAATATTGTTTGTAATTAACCGTAAACACAAAAGTGTATATAAATATTCTTTGATAAAGACTTATAATATGGATAAAACATTGGGAAATCATTAAAATAATATAAATTTACATTTGATTCGAAACAAAAATTCATAATTAGGAAAAAATTGTATTAAACTATATTTATAATATTTGGTATTATTTTAAATATAAATCTGATAAAAGTAATGAAAATCTTAGTTTTTTTTATTTAATATGGATTCCATTTTTAAAAAAATCTACAATGATTATTTATTATTTTTCGTGAGCTACATGTGTACAAACACCATTTCATATATTTGTGTTTATTAAGTGTGGTTGATAATAAATTTTTAGTTTGATTCTAAATGATTGTAGTTTATATGCATTCTTACTGCAAATAATTGGCACTAATTTGCATATTATAATTGATATAAATTTGTTATCTAATGTATTTTATTTTTTTATTATTCTTTATGATTTTTTATTAATTTAAATATTATTTTTGTGGCAGTTATTAAATTAAAATTGTTAATATGTTTGTTAAAAAATAGAGGGATTTGTCTTGCATTGGTGGTCGAGAGGTCAGCGTGACTGCCTTGCAACTTGCAGGCAGTTGCCCGGGTTGCGGGTTCGCATCCCAGCCGATGCTATGACACTTAAAAAAAATAGAGGGATTTGAACTGAGGATTTTTCAGTCTATTCATCCTCCACTCTATCTCAAACAGCTGATACACATCATAACACACATGTGAAAAGAATACATTATCCCCACTAAACATATTTCATGCAGAACCTCATCAGTTGGTCCAGATTATAATCTCCCATTAATCAGTGCTCAGTTTATGTTAAGATATCATTTTCTCAAACTTTAATGGACAGACTTCAGTCTTCTTATCCTTCACTATTCAGCCATCCAAATTGTATTTCTTATGACTGTTGATGAATTCATTTTTTATGTTAGTGATTACTTCTATAAACGAGAGCAAACAAGTTTTGCTTTTCTTAATTTTGTATCAATAACTTACTTTTTGGGGTTTGTGAGATAGCCTTTCCCTTTTTTTTTATTTCCATAAAACATTATTGTTATTATAAATGGGTTTATTAGTTTTTTTTTATATAAATTCTATATTTAAGATGTTAATTCTTTTGTTGTTCTCTTTTTCTATTTTAAACTTATACATTTATTTATATTTCATAAAATAATCAATTTGTGAATATGTTGTATTAAAAATAATAACATAGATATCTATATATCTTTTATAAAATATAGTTTAAAATTGTTTCTTTAAAATAATGAATGTAAATGTTATTTTAAATATTATATAGACATATATTTTATATTCATCCATGCATATTTATTTGCTTGTAATAAATACCAGCATTATACTGACATTCAGTGAAAGTACCTAGTATGATCTAGTGGAAACATTAGTATAATATTAATAATAATAACAACAACAAATTATACACATACAAATCCTAATATATATCAACATCTTTTATTTATCATACCATTTCCAACCTTCTTATACACTTAACAATACTATTTTTTACACCAAAACTTTATTCTTACAGTTTCACCTGCAGGACAGTCAAAACTTTAAGTGTAAAGTTTTGGTGTAAAAAATAGTATTGTTAAGTGTATAAGAAGGTTGGAAATGGTATGATGTGTAAATATAGAAATCAATACATAAGAAAAGGAAAAGGAAGAAGGAAATTGTATTACATCTTTTATTGTGAAAATCACTTTAATATATATATATATATATAAATTATGAATAGTTTTAGTTGTTATCATGTGATTTATATATATATAAATTAATTTTTGGATTCAAAAATTATTTTTGTAACAAAGTTTAGTTATTTTTGCAACAATTTACCAGTAGTTAATCTATTTTATTATTATCCACAATATATTTTTCAATGCCAAATTGACAGCTTCTTCATTATTTATATTAGTGAACATAGATAACATTCAATTTCATTAATGTCAGTTTTTATTACTATATTTTTCAATAACTTTGTTCACTTGCACCATTAATATTTTATTTTCAAAACGGTTTTTTATTGATATTTGTATATTCCATATAAATATTTTCAGTTGATAATTTATGTTTTAGATAAAACTTCGTATTCTGAAAACCATATTAAAAAATTAATGGATGCATAAAATGATTTTAAAATGAAATTATAAAAATGTTACAATTACACTTTAGCTAAACATAAAGCACAGGTAGTTTGTTATCAGATATGACACTTATATATATATATATATAAGTGTCATATCTGATAACAAACTTTATATATATATATATATATATATATATATATATATATATAAAATCTATAACAGCAGAAAATGAGCTTTGTAATGTAGTGGTACATATTCTCTCTATTACTCTCATGACTTGGAATTTGAATCAAAGTTGGATAAAATTTTAATTTTTTTCAAATTTCAATCAGTTTTAGTATTTTTTAAAATTTTATTATTATAACATAGGTAATTTAGTTAATCAACCAGTATCAGAAACAAATGAGTATCTGGCTATTTTAGCTATGGGATAAAACAAGAATAGAAAACTGATCAAATTCTTATCATTAGCTAGAAGTAATGGGTAATGCCTATTCTTTCCATGATCTTCTATCTGCTAAAGATACCTTTAAGAAGCTCTATAATTTATTTTAAAAAATACATTAAGTTAATGCACTATATATATATATATATATATGCATGCTGCTATGAATATTTTAATATATTTTATTTATAAGCATAAAAATAGTTTTATATTTTTGCAATATATATATATTGAATGAAATATTTCCATGGATTGTTATTATAATAAAAAATAGAAATAAGAGAATAATATATATGTAAATAGAAATAACATTTAATCAACAAAGGTTAGAGGTTATTTCTATTTACATGATATTATCTCCTCATTTCTATTCATATATATATATTAGCTCACTCTCTCTGAAAAAAATTGTAGAAATTTATTGTATTTTATATGACAATTAGATCGAAAAATCAATGAACCTATTGCAGAACATGTTTCAATCAAAACTGAACACACACACATATATATATATATATATATTAGAAATTCATATTACACTACAATACTAGCCAAAACAACAAAATTCTACTAAAATTCTTCCACAACCATAGACCTTGTTGAATTTCACTTGAGAAAGTCTATTTGTTAATAAAAGAAGCCATGATTGTGGAAGAATTTTAGTAAAATTCTATTTTTTGGCTAATATTGTAGTTGTTATATAAATTTCCATTTTATTTTTAATTGCTAGTATAGCATTAGGCAGTATTTAATATACATTTATATAAATGTACATGCATAAGCATATGGATGTGTACTCCTGTGAAATAATGATTAGCTCACCCTCTTTTAACATCCATAAATTAAGATCCATATACAAGCTGGTTAAAACTTCAGTGAGACATAGAATTTTCCTTTCAGAGAATCAGTCCATCTCTATTCCAGCTACAGGGTAAAACAAGGTTAAAAGAATTTTCAAACTATTCTTGCCAAGCAATTATTAAACCCAGTGAGTAATTCATTGATTTTATCTATGGGTTATTACTAAAGAGATTTTATCCTGCAGTGGCTTATTTAAAAGCTCTTTTAATCACAAAAATATGTATAATATGTGTATATATAAAAATAGTTTCTGCATATGTAAATAATAATTTCTATTTAATTATTTTTCTTTTGCAATTAAAAGTGATTACTAATAAAATCAAATTTTATATTATAATATAAAAGAAACATGTAATTAAAATCTATTTATGTTGTTTGTTTAACATTAATATGGCACAGATAATATAGGCAATTCTCTTGAAACTGGTCACATGATTCTTGTATTATCATGGCTTAAAATTAAGAAACTTGATTCTATTTTTATAATGAGTTTATAGAAATTGTTTTATTGCACATCAAATTTGGAAAGGATAATAAAGAGAAAATAAAATGTATATGCTTTAAACATAAACTGCTTCAAGATGGAAAAATGGTTGTATATTTTAAAATGCCATCTTGTACATGGCTCAGAGAAGGAAAAAGTATCTGTTCATGTATTATAAAATATAATAAATTTATGAATTTTAATGTTTTTTAAAAAAATTCCTTTATTTATATATTTTTATTAGATAGTGTATATATAGCATATAATTAAAGTTAAATATATTGATACAATATGTCTTGTGGTTTCAGTATACCTGTAAATTTACAAGCTTAATTGATGTGAATATTATGTTTCTTTGTTTTTGATTTTTTTTAGAGTTGTCCAACTATTCTATTTGAATTTTATCAAAGTAAAAATTTTGATGATTTACTTTTTTAAAAACATTTACACAAAAAGAATACTTTATTTAAATTTTAAGCTTATTGTAAAATGTAAAAATTGCATTAAATAAGCTGACATGAAAATATATAACTGATATATGTCAAAACTATTATTTTTCATTTAACATTTATTTAAGTTCCAGTAGCATATACGTGATTTAAAGATTATAATGAGGGAAGGGAATAAATTATATAATTGAATTATTAACATGTCATCTTAATGTGGCAAAAACGTTTTGTTAGCAATATTGCATTTTTTAAAAAAATTTCATTATATTAATTTGAATATCATAAAGAAATGAAGGATTTGTTAATTGATGCATAAGTACATTAGTTCCAGCTTTGAATTCTAGTCTTCACTGACAAAGGCAAAAACCAGAAACTGTATTGAAAATGGGCATTTTGTAGCATTATATCAGTTAGTGTTCAGTGATTAGTTAAGCTTAAAGTAAATGATTTTGTAGTAGAATGAAGATAATTACCTTGGAAACAAATAAGTAAGCATGAAGAAGTAATAACTTGTTACTGTTAGTATTAATTTTTATAGTATGTTCACTATATTAAACAATTTTTCTTCCAATGAAGCATTTTAAATAATACAAAAAATATGATCGATTGATTGTGTCTGGCATATCAGTTTATATAATATTTTTCTTTTTCTTTTTCCAATAACATTCTCTTAAGATTTAATAATTACTTTTTCTTTTTTAATCTAGGTTTTTGCAAGAAGATCAGTTTTGAAAAATGTTATAAAATGTTGCAACTTTCTTGATTTGGTGTGTGGGAAATCTATAAATTAAGAAGAATATTTGTTAAAATAAGACAGACAAACAGAAGCTTCAGCATTTGCGTCAATTACTCTTATTAATTTAAAGATATTCTCTGATTTTATTTTCAAATATGTTTATTTATTGAATTGCATGTATCATTTATAAGTGACTAAGTATAATAAAGATTTAAGCTTGTATACATGTTTAGACATACAAATTTAAAGACGCATTTTTCTGATTCCAATTAGTTTAAAAATTGTTGATAAAAAGCTATTGCAGACGTATATTTGAATGAACATTAGAAAACATCCATGAACATGATAAGGGCAAAATGGACACAAAAATCTGTATTCTGCTGCAATCTGAAATTGATACCTTACAAATAGTATATATTAATAAAAGCTTAAGAATAGTGCAGAATTATCAAGTTTGATCCAAATTATTCATTACTATTATTGTTGTTATTTTTGAAACATCTTATCATTCTAAATTCATTAACTTGTTTAAATTTGAGTTGCCATCTATTTCCAAATTGGATCAAATCTCAAATTTATCTCGTACAAATTTGTTTGCCAACGTAAATCAAAACAGTTCATACAGAAGATTTTATTTATTCTTATTATGTAACAGTGAATTGGAGAAATGTATATGTGCATAATAAAATTTGTTTATTACTTTATAAAAAAGAATTGAAAAGCAATTTTTTTTTAGATAAATTTGAATAGTAATGACAAAAAATACTTTCTTAAAATATTAGTTAATTAATTTTTTTTTCATGTGTCAAAGCATCGGCCGGGAACCCCGGACAACTGCTTGTAAGGCGGCTGTGCTGACCACTCGACCACCAACGCTCGACTTAAGTTTTGAATAAAATAAAATTCTAAAAACAAAAAAAAAAAAAAGGAAGAAGTTTTTTGCCAGTTTAATGGTACGAGCAATGTTTTTAATTTATTTATCCTAATTTAGCTTAGGATTTAAAGTGTTAAAATATTTGCCTTAACTTGACTTCAAGTAAAAACTGAACGCTGTTCGTTCTTCTCCTGTAAACATGACTTCTACTTAAATCAAATAAGTGAAAGTGTAGGTAATATAATTCAGAAGTAAAATATAATATCAATGTTAATCCAATATTAACATGTTTGTGTGGGTTTATATATTAATAGTCAAATCTTTGCTAGAGAAAATAATTTTGGTACATAATAATGATTTTAAAATTAAATATTAATAAGAATAATATTTATCAATTTTTAGGTATCTTCTGGTAAATGTCATTTAAGGCTGTTAATTATAAATTAAAAATATTATTATTATATATCAAATTAAATAAAATATTTGATATTAACACTATTGTTAGTAATAGCACACAGGTTAGTATACACACAACTTTTCGAGAGGTATTATTCTCTCTTCTTCAGATGTTGCTGGCCTGATCAGTTGGTTAGAGCATTACCTTAAAATTCAGTACCCAAGAATCTAAGGATTCAGGTTCGATTCCCATGGTAGTATTGTGACTGGTCAGGCCTGCAACACCTGAAGAAGAGGGAAGAATAATACATCTTGAAACGTTGTGCATATACTAACCTGTGTGTTATTACTAACAGTAGAATGTATTTGGAATATTTAAATATTAGCATTCTATTGTATATATATATATCTTATACATTTACGCTCATATTAAATTATATATGTGCAAATTTTACTTACTTCCAATTTACTTTTTACTTTCTTTATAATAAGATTAAACTAGCGAAAGATTCTAAAAATGAACTTCAATTTTAAAAACTTTGTCATTAATTTTTTTTTGTCTAGAATATTCTTTTTATAATTATGCTTTTATGAAATCTGAAAATTTATGTTGCAATTTATACCTTTGATACCAATGGTAAAGTATCCTTAAGAGAGTAGTAAAAGTCGGCTTTCTGACAGGAGTCTTTCTGATCGATAACATCAATAAATTGTAAGGCTGACACAGCAGGATCATTAAAATATTTAATCTGAAAATAAATTAAGTAAAAAGGTCAAAATTAAAGCTATATATAAAGATTTACTGTTAAAAAATAGATTTTTCGCTCCTAAATTTACTATTGTTTAAGTGGAGGAAATTCATTTTTCCAATCTTTAAATATTAAAGCACAGATATCAATATTTTAAGATTCAAATAAAATACTTTTATTACATAGCTAATATATATGCAAGATAGTATGTACCTTAAAATCATCTAAAGATGCGAAGAAAAAATTAAAAAAATAAAAACAAATAATTTTTCTTAGTTTTGTACAAAACAAATTTACCTACTTTCGCAATATTTTTCTATATAATTTTCTTGAATTTGTATAAAGTTTTCTACCAATTTTTTCCAAATTTCAGAACCTGCTTTATGTCAATTTTCTTGAATTCTAACAAAGAAGAATGTACTGGCATGCTCTTGAAGCAATGAATGCACCGTTTTCTTCTTCGCAGTTGAATAATTGGCATGAAAAGAACTAGGGATTGCATCAAGGCTACAGCAACATGAAAATATCCTAAATATTACCCATTGTTGATAGTGCTATAAAAGGATAATTATTGTCACAATGGAAAATAACTATTTTCATGTTTTAAGCAGAACTAAATACAATTGCAAATAGGTCTATTCATATCTCAAAATACATTTAGAATAAATGTTTTTCTTGGCTAGAATCATTTGTGACCTTCCTCATTATTTATTTTTCTGGTTCATATACTTATTGATTAATTTGTTACTATTTTTTATATATAAATTTCAATGGTTTTGATGTCACAATGATACAATTAGAGAGAAGTGTTTTCTTGTAGACACTCCCAAGTGTAAGCAAGAATGACAGTAATGTGTCTATTTGAAATCAGATCGTATGGTGACAAAGGTTATCTACTATCCCTTACTTTTGATTTTTAACATCCTTCACATAATATTTAACATTTATATCCTAAAACAACAAAACTTTCAATTGTTTAATACAGTTTTTGATTTATTTTTTTCAGAAAAAAATCAAAAGTCAGCAAGAATGAGAAAATCAAAACATGAAGTGTGAGAAATTTAGGTAATTAGTTTAGAGTCTTTTAAAGATAAGGAATTATTGAAAAATTCTGAGCACAGTAATATTTTTAGTGGCTTAAAAATGAGATTATCTAAATAATAACTTAAGTGTAGACAGAATGTAAGGATGAAAAATACATCTGAAGCAGACACAACTATTGTTTCAGGATTTTTTTTTTAAAAAGTTAATATTTGTTCAAGTAATCTTAAACAAGCATTTAATAGAGTGATCTGTAAAAACAAGTATATAATGTTGTCATGAAAATTGTTCACGAGCCACGACATAATTTTAAAACTGTGCTCTCAGGGAGAGTTATCTTCTCCCTTTCTCCTAAGCCATCTACTGTAAGCTAAGAAATCAAAGAATAATATATGATTAGTGTTATCACATCAATATTTCATAACTGTATTAGCAAGTTGGCCTGAGTTCAAAATCTTAAATGGCTCTTAGATGGTTAAATATAGTAATTTCAGATTTAAAACCTTCATTGATAAACATTCTGAAGAAGTAGATATAAAAGCACTACTATCTTATATTCAATAATGACTCAAGTTAAAACTAGATGACTCTGAAATAAAATGAAGAGAACTAAATTTGAAAGCATCTATAATAATAAACAAAGAAAACTATGGAATATTTTTTAAATACAAATATAAGACTAAATAATTACTTTAAAGGTTTAACAAAAAACACTTATTTATAATTGTTAATAAAGAAGAAGATATAAATTAATATTAAAGTTTATTGGCTTAATGTTTTCGAGGATCCATGCCTCATATTCATAGCCTTTATAAAATGTATAGTAAAATATATGCAAATATTCAAATAAGCTAGTATTACGTAGCCCATTTCTTCGAGATTTCGAAGCAAGTGTCTTTCCTATTAATAGCATGGATGTTTCCATTAATGTAAAATGCCTCTTTTATTTTTCTTTTGTGATCGTTTGATTCTGAGCACAATATTATGGGATTGGCAGGTGTGAAGTTGTGTCCAGATTGTTTAGCATGCTCCAAAAGTACAGAAGTTGTGTTTCTGTTCCTCTGAGCTCTGTTATACATGTAAAGATGTTGAGCCAGTCTAGTGTTGATTATAGCTTTCGTTTAATCATAATATATAGCGTGGCATTAAGTTAATCTTGGAGAAAGGTTAATTTGGAAGGTAAAAATACATTAACGATTTGGTTTTAAAGGAAGAAATACAATAATGAAACTAAGTAAAAGTTGAATTAAATTTGCTAATGTCAACAGCAATGCTATAAGTAGCAAAATAAATAAAATAGGAAATAAATGTGATACTTGCAAAAATTTGGATAGATTTGTTAATTGAATAAAATTGATAGAATGGATTACTGATTGTAGATATTTAGGAAACTCGTTAAATGATCACTGAAAAAAAGATTTTAATAGATGAACAGATTTTTAGTAAAAGAAATATGATAGATTTATAAGACTTAGTTAAATATTTTATAAGAATTTAATTTACTCAGGACATCCTATATGTTATTAAATAGGCAAAACTCTCCATACAGTAGTGCTATCCTGTGCCAACCAGAGTAATCAATGGATGCCAGAAAGCATGGACATAAAATCCCCATCTATTGCCTACTCATCCAATACCCCCAAACCAGTTTCTGGCTTGTGGCTTTCATCAGTGAGGAGTCTTAAATCTGAGAAGACTGCACCATCCTAACGATCTAGGTGCAGTGCTCTCAGATCAAAGGCTCCTCATTGACAAAGGCCACAAGCCAGAAACTAGTCTGGGGATATTGGATGAGTAGGCAGTAGATGGGGATTTTATGCACAACTTTCTGGCATCCATTGATTACTCTGGTTGGCACAGGGTGGCACTACTGCATGGAGAGTTTTGCCTGTTTAATAAGTTAGGTGCTAGCATAAGAGATGATAATCATGTGATGTTTAGTGGTTTAACATCCTATATGGTTTGGCACAGTTGGTATAGCATTCGACTTGGGTTTGGGAGGTTCCAGGATCGATTCTGGCACTCACAGGTCTGGTGCTATGATCTCCTGAGCAATAAAGCCAAATGAATTTTTTTACATAAAGTTCATATAGGTCTGAAGTGACATGTGGGACTTATTTTGAATAATTAATTACAATACTAAAACTAAAGGTGATAATTTTGTCAGATATGCCCTTCATTTCATTTATTATTTAAAATCTACAAAAGAATGTGTGGAGTTTACTGTTGATAACATTATGAAGATGTAAAATAAAAAACTTCTCATATAATAATCTAAAAGAAAAAATCCTTTGGTAAAGAAAGGGTATATGCCCTTTATTACTAATCAACTGTTTCTATAGTAATGTTCTAGATCTGTATTACCTATATGAATTCTTCAAGTTCTTTTTTATATGACATTAAATCAACCCTTAATATACAAGCTATCACTCTAACTTTAAGATGTTGGATATGTTTCATCAATTTCATTTTTAAAGGAACTTTGTTATCTTACTATGAATGCCAGAATTTTCTAATTTTTAATGTGACTTTTCTCTGATTGTTATATATTTATAAACTTTTTCATGCTCAATTACATTTAGGTATTCCAATGATATGGTGTTGTGTGTTTTTCTTGTATATATGTTTTACAATAAGGGGGAAGGGATATTGGTATATTTTTAAATAACTATTCAGTCTCTGTGTTGACTGTAAAATCTAATTAAAAGGGTTAAATGGTTCATTGAGATAATCTGAAAAACTGAATGAAGTAAAATATAGGAAAAAAGACAAATATTATTGAAGATAATAATAATTATGTTTAACTAAAGCAGAATAAAAATGTACAGAAGGTATAAAAACAATGAAGAAATCAGTGAAGAGAAAATTAGACTTTCTCAACCACAATAAAAAAAAAAAAGAATTTCGAAATGAAATGCACTCCTTTTTTTTTTTTTTTTTTAAAAAAAAAAACGATTGTAAAAAAAACAAAAACAATTTCTTTGAAATTATATATACAAGATAAATATAAATTAGCACATTTTTGTAACAATTTACAAGTTTTGAGTTCTATTGTCACTTTTCTCATCTACATAAGTGGTATCTACACAAACTAAAATTCTAGTGCCACTCACCATTCCCACTCCCCCCCTCCCCTCAAAAAAGAACAAAAAAAGAACATTGACACCATAAAACAATTATACTATATGTAAAATATAAAACAATAAAAATATTTAAATATATAAAGAATCTGCTTAGTTTAATTATGGTATTCTAACAAAATATAACAAGATTTAAAAAAAATTTTTTTTTCCTCTTCAATTTATTCAATATTAATTTAACTGGGTGGTAATATTGATATTATAAAAAATGTATACTGGAATGATAATTAATGAGATTATATCTGTGTTGCAACTTCTGTTAAACTGATCGCAGCAGTCCTTTAAAAATTAAATACTGAGGCAGTAGCATATCTGACAATCGATCTATTGTTAAGGTGTTTACAGTATTGGCTTATTTTATGAAGCTAAAGATTGCAAATTTAAAATGAAAACAATGTTTTCATTTAATTATGTTGAGTCCAATAATATTACATAGGAAAGTAATAATGAATAAAACAAATATATTTTTAAATAGGACAATTGCTATCAGAAAACATATTAAAAGAAATTAAAGAGAAAAAAATAGGATAAAATTACTTGATATTTGAAAAAAGTATGCCTATATTATTAATAAAAATGAAATAAAATATTAAACACAACATGGCATGATATGAAAATAAGTTTATTAATTAGCCATATGGCTACACATATAAAAAATGGATCATTAGGAGAAGACATTATAAAAAGTTGAACGAAAATTTTACTTTGACATATCAATATCAACAAAAAAAATAGCATTCAATTAGACTTTAATAATAAATCAGTAAAGTGACATCTAGTTTTGATTATTTGGAGATTAATGATTTCAAAACAAATCAGTTGTGTGTCAGTCACTTAACTACAAATAAAAAATCTGATTATAATAAAATGCAGCCTTCACTTTCGGTGAGAGCTGTTTTTCAATGTTTCACTATTTGTATATGCCTTTTATATATTATGAATCAGAGCATTTTAATACCCTCAGTTTTCTCAAAGTGAAAGAATATAACCAACTTCTGTAGTGTAGTCTATAGAAATGCAATGCTTATCACATTTGTTTCAGAACAACCCTCTTCATCAGCTATGCCAATTTCTTAAACATCACGAAACAGAATAATGCTCTTGAATATAATTTATGCAGATTTTATTTACTCTATTTGAAAGTATGAAAATTTCAATACAAAAAGCAATGAGATTGAGTATGAAGTAAAGAATAAGATTGAGTATGAAGTAGTTGAGCATTCAGAATATAATATATTACAGAAATCACTGATAAAATCAGGAGACTACTTTTTTCACTAGCAAAAAAAATGATGATTTCCCCCCATAAACCTAAAGACAGAATATTTTTGGAATACCAGGGGGTTTATGATATTCCATGTTTATGATGCTCAAAAATCTATGTAGGTCAGTCTAATAAATGAATAAATGTTAGAATTAATGAACATAAAAATGCTTTTAATCAGAAGTTAAATACATCAGATTTTATTTCAGATTTTTTAGAAATTGGTCACAACCTCAACAATGAAGGAGTTAATTGAAAGATTAAAAAGATCAACTGGTTTAAATAGAGCTGATAAAGCACAATGTATTTCAGCCTTATGGAGACCACTCATTTTATCTTTTTCTTCTAATATAGACTTGAAAACAATTAATGGTGAAACTGGAGAAAATAGACATTTTGTTAATTCACATATTCTGAATGCTCAACTATTTCGCAATCTCATTCTTTACCTTACACTCAATCTCATTACTATTTCAGATCTAATGGTTTTTCTTTGAAAAGTTAACCTTGACAATCGCAGATGCTAATTCGTCAAAATGTTGGGAATTAATCAAAACTAAACTATTATATATATATATATATATATATATATATATAATTTATATATATATATATATATATATATATATATATATATATATGTTATAATTGATAAGCATCCTTATACTTTATGATACCCACTGTATAATATCATTCAAACCTAAAAATAATTTTTGGGCTCATATATTTTGTAGACATTGCCTTTTCTAAATTACATCATTTAATTATTCATAGAGATCAGTAAAGTAATTCACTTCATCTTATGAAATGCATTTTCCAAATAATAAAACATGAGAATGCTTTAGCTTTTAAAGGAATAAAATATTATTATTAAAGTTTTTAGTGTCCAGAATAATTTAACAAATAAAGTAGTCCTTTCATTCTCGGAAAGCAGTCTTTAATCTTAGTATTGCAATTACAATTCACATATTATTGCTGCTTTTCAGCCTATAGACTGAAATAAAAGAGCTGATCACATTGATTTCCAATATTTTTTAATCTGAAGAATTTTTCTTACTGAAAGGAGCTGGAAGGTGTGGTTTCAAATTCCCTACAATTGCATCTAAACTCCAAGTACTTGTATTTCTAATATTATTTTCTAATAACTGTAAAATTAACTTCTGCCTCATTTTACATGTTCTCATTATTTACTGATAGTTTTTATAATCCCTTAATTGGTTTACTTTTCTTTTTTTGGGACAAGCTGTAATTAAAAGTTAATAGTGCTTAATTAAAATGTATAGGTGAAATGAATGTTTTTAACTTTTGTTTTCATAATGACTGTAACAATATTTAGTGATATAATTGACACTACTTTACATAGTTGACAACTGTAACAATTTCTGGAAGAACTTTTAAAGTACATTTTTGCAATGAATTGATTCAATCATGATTCACTTCATATTTAATTAGTCTTCTTACAAGGAACATTTGCAGACCTACTTGTGAGTAAAAACTTTTGTATTCTAATTCTCAACAAAAGAGATTATATATTTTGCTTTATTGTTATGTTTTATTTTAATCCAATAAACAAAAACAATATAAAAAGTAAATAGTAGGACCCTACTATCAATACATAATCCACTATTATATATTAAACATGTAATGGAATTTCTGGTTTGAGATAAATTTACAAAAATTCTGTCAATTTGGAATCTGCAAAAAAAAAACAAAAAAAAAAAAAAAACAAGCAAAACTCTCCATACAGTAGTGTCACTCAGTGCAAGCTAAAGTAATCAATGGATGCCAGAAGGCTTGTGCATAAAATCCCTATCTAGTGCCTACTCATCTAATATCCCCAGACTAGTTTCTTGCTTGTGGATTTCATCAGTGAAGAATCTTGGATCTGAGAGCACTGTATCTAGATCTTAGGATCTAATGCAAGCCTCCAATAGCCACCTTTTACCTCTACTTAACTACAAAACTATGAGAATAAAATTGAAAACAGTTATGAACAAGCATAAGAAATGGTGATCATGTGATGTTTAGTGATTTAATCTGCAAAAAAGAGAGCAATAATAACAAATAAAAGTTATTCTATGTCAATGATTTGGAATTTTGGATATTTGTGTTTTAGGCATATTTCAGCACACCATAGATCAATTGGTAGTAGGTATCCTGTCAATTATATCTTGACATTTTTTCCTTGTAATGAAATCATTGAAAGATCTATTAAATTGATGTATAGGAATTGTGATTAGTTAGAAAATAAATAAATTCAATACCTAGGATCCCAAAATAAATGACACATACATCTTAACCTGTAAGAGTAAACCAAAAGTGGTATCAGAAATAAAGTACCTATGAATATGAAGGATCTAGGCATGGTAAACTATATGAAAATTTCATTTGCAATAGGACATTATAACATGAAAAAATAATAATCATAAATTGTGATACAGCGCCTTTAGAAATTGGAAAAGCTTTTGGTTCAAAGCAACCAATAGCATTTAAATTTAGAATAATGGCCAGGGAAGAATGCAATCTTGCTCAAGTAGGCAAGAAGGCTCTCACAATAATTAAAAAAAAAATTCAAGGAGATCACTTTTGTATACAAAAATTTATAATCATTAGTGACCATAAGCTATTGCTAAAGATTCTGAATTCAAAAAGAATCTGCTTCAGTAGGTTACATTCAGAAGGGTATGTTGATTTAACCTATTGTTTGCTTACAATTTTGAACCAAAATACAGAAAGCGCAAAGAAATTCCTCAAGCAGGAAACACAATTGATTTTTTCTGTAAACAGACAACCAATGAATGAAGAGAGACAAATAAAAATGATAAAATAATGGTTTATAAAAGCTTTAATTTAAAATGGTAGGTGATTGGAACAATTGGAACCTAGAGTATCAAAAGCTAATTAAGTGGATTAAATCAGGATGCTAGGCAAAACATCATAAATATTTCAGAAATTATTCTGGACCAGAGCTTACAAACTGTCAGTTTATAGACAACAATACTGATTGGAGATCAGGAATAGTCTTTCTGACTGAAGTCAGAAACAATGAAACACATACTAAATTTCTTTTAATGGGTCACCTGGATTGTACAAATGAAAATGCCAGCATTCCATATAATAGTGGTCAGAGATTAATCAGAATACTCAAAGCAGGGCACAATTATTGCCAAGGTCATTAAATGCTAAAATGAATGCTAGGTAAAATAATTATTGCAGCAAGTCTGGTCTCAAATGCATATAAATCATGCAAGCTCTTGGAGGAGAAGCAACCCTTTAATAGCAACTATGCTAAGATGATGGTGTTCATTGATTCTGGACTCTCCATTTCTGTTTAACTTTCCACCAATGGCTCATTTTGATTCCTTCTTATTTGCTGCTCATCTCCTCTATCCACAATAAACATGATTTCTAATCAGCTCTTTAAGTTTTGCAGGAATCCATTTTTCTTTCCAAGTGTACATCCTTTAAAAGTGCTTGGATATCACAGATGTGTCTTCCAAGTAAACAGGATACTATAGTTAAAACCCTGAGAAAATTTATGAGTTGCAAACAGGAAGCATTAAGTAATAATTTCTGACAAAGAAATAGTATTTATCTTCATGCTGTTTAAAGATCTCAGCCTGCAAGAACAAATAATATAATAGACCAAAAAGTTTTTGACCAAGGACATGCATGGGAATTAGAGTATTAGAGTAGTGCAGACATTATTACCCCAGAATTTTATACCTATCTTCATTTAGGAGAAAACCACCCATAGAGTTATTAATGATGCATTCGTTTAGAATAAAGTAACTTCACTTATTCCATTGAAAAGAAAGAGAAGTTTTTCCAGTGCCTAAAAATAAATGAGTGCAGAAAGGGACAATTTTAATTAGGATGTACCTGAGAAAAAAAGTCTTTTATTGAAAATAATATGTTTAGTATAGAAAAGGCAGTAAAGCAGTAAATCAGCAGACACACACACACACACACACACACACACACACACACAAAACCAATTAAGACTAAATCGTGCAAACATAAGTAGAGAGTCCAAATGAGCAAACATATTCAGCATAGCAGATGATGATAAGACATTTGATTGCTGAGCCAAAAGATCCTGTCTGTTAGAACTAAACCAAAATTTCTATGTACACAAAGATAGCATAAAATTTAATGTATGCATAATATATGTAAGCTGAAATAGACATCCATGATAGGACATCAGACAAACAGAAAATCACAAAAACAAGATGTATTCATAAAAAAGAGAGAACATATCTAGCATTTACAAGATTACCAAATCATTCTGCTCCATCTGATTAAAAAACAAACAAACTAAAAAGGAAATATTTTGCCTTAAACTCCAAGAGACAGCAATAAATGTTGAAAACATTGAGCCAGTGCTTTAGATCCCCAGATGGAATCTTGATTTACTCACCACAAGGGCTCTATGTGATTCATCAGGTGGGATAGTTTTAATTCTGTGGTTTAAAGACTGTATCTATAATTTCAGACACAAACTTGGCTCTTGGTCTTTTATTGTTGAGTATTTAGCACGTGTAACTATAAGTAAATGTATCTCACACTCAATGATGGCATAAATTTATATGTATATAATGCAGATATTGCAAAATTTAAACAAACTAATAAATGTAATTTAACCATTCATCACCAATTAGCTAAAAATTAAGTAATAAATAAAAAAAATATTAAGATTTTTTTCTTTTAAATGTACAATTATATATGATTCTTTTTCACTTTATATATATTTTAAGTAGAACTATATGTAATGAGGAAAATACTTTATCGTACCTTATTTCTGTACGTAATGCTATTTTTGAAAACATTTTACTTTTCAGATTTCTGTTCAGATCTAGAAATATCTGTCTCCGGGGAAACGCTGCCATCTAGTGTTCAAGCTCCAAAGCAATTGTTAAGTGGCCTGTAATGAGTTGATTTCGAAAGCTATCAGTTGCAGCTGAGATAACCATAAAAAAAAAAAAACTCCTAACATTACTCTTTGTTATTAGTGGCTTCTTTAATATCCCGTCTGTCTACCGCGTGAAGAAACGACCTTGATGACTCAAATAAATTAATTGTTGACAGAAACACTATAGCTAAAACTGTTAGACAATTTAATTTTAAAGAAGAGTCAGGTTTTAACTGTTTGTATTTGGATGGATGTTTTTAGAAACTATTTACAAAATAAAGAACAGTCTAAATTGTGTGAGTTTTTCATTAACTCCCTGTATACAAATATAAGAGGACGTATATATATAAATGCACATTACCACGCCCCCCCCCCCATACTCGCCTTCTATTAATGAATTAAGCACGACAACTGGGGTACTAGTGAGGCACGAATTATAATATCATTTGCACTGATCGCACTTTTAATTATTTCTTTGATTTGGATGTATTTATTTATACAGTCATAAAATAAAAAAAGTGATTTGTGTCGAAGTTGTGAGCGCAGCACATTTGATACGTCAATTAAACTGTAGCAATTTGCTATCTATATATATGCTGAATAATGATAAAGATATGTGTAAGAGATTGTATCTGGGCAAATTGGTGAGTGCTGGTTCAGCACGAAATGTGCATCATGCGGATCATAGATCTTTTTCACATGTCTTTGGTCATATATTTATGATTATATCCCCCCACAAGGTGTTGACAGTGGATAGAACCCATTCCCTACCTTGTGTGCGAATGGTGTAGTGAAAATTACATTACAGAAATATTATTCATTATTGGATAATGTCTAGTCGAATGAATGACCAATAAAAATTATTATTAATATACTTTCATTAAATGATTTGCGTTAAAGTTGAGAGGGCAGAGCGTTTGATACATCAATTAAACTGTAGTAATTTGCTATCTATATATATATATTGAAAAATTATAAAGATACGTGTAAGAGATTGTGGCCTGGGCCAATTGGTGAGTGCTGTTTCAGCATGAAATATGCATTTGGGAATTATAAATCTTTTTTACATGTCTTTAATAATATATTTGTGATTACATCCCTTCACAAGGTGTTAAAAACCGGTAGAAACGAATTCCTACCTTGTAGGAGAGTGGTGTAGCGAAAATTACACTACAGAAATATTCATTATCAGATATTTTCTAGTCTAATGAATGATTAATAAAAAATATTCATATACAAACTCTTTTAAAATTTTCAGTTTAGATTTGAATCTGTAAAATCTGAGATCAACAGTCAATTTTTTAAGTCATCTTTTACAATATAACATCGTCACATTACTTACTATATTTTTAATTAAAAAATTGTTTGATGAAATAGATTGCACATTTTATAAGTATGATTATTAAAACAAACTAATGCAACAATTAAACTGTCTCAATTTTTATATTTAAATTACAGAAATGGCCACCGAAATAATAATAGTTTTCAGTGTACGTTTATATTCAACATATATGCATACAGTCTGTATATCTAATTGTGTTAGTTGAATAAAAAAAAAATTGACCTTATTTTTGGATTACCTTGCTAATTAAAATAACAAATATTTAATATCAGTTTGAAAAAAATCAAGATGTGATATAGTTATAAATATTGTAATTGTAATCTAAAGCTGAAATCTGTATTGTTATTTGCAATTTTTCTTAGTACTAATCTTGAAGGAAAAGGATAACTCTCAACATCTTTAATATCTTTTGAAAAAGTTTCAAGTCTTCTCTAAAATAAGTTGTTTTAAATATTTTTAGGTCATTAATACTGTAGAATTTAAATATCTGATCTTTTTTTGAAAGACTAAAATAATATTTCTTTGATCTCTTAGTTTGACACTTTAATACAATTGCTGTAACTTGATAGATATCAAAGCCAACCAATGATTTTTAGAAGGATTGTGTCTTTGAATTTATTCAAAAGATAATTTCAGTTAACCAGTTTGAATATAGATAAAAATATTTGCAACATTTAAATTTCATCCTAGATAACTTTTATGTTTTCATCCTAAACCAAACTACTGAGTTTACTTATATTTAAAATTCTCTATATGATATAAGTAATATGAAAATGAGTTTTTATTGTAAAACTGTTTCAATATTTGATAATCTCAACATATCTAAAAATAAATTTAGTGCGATGTGTGAGTTAATTTAAGAAATAGTTATATCAAAACTTCAATAAAAGATTCTCATATAATAATTGAAATTATTTTTTGTGTTTAAATTTTTTAACAGAATTTGTACTAAAAGTTGAACATCAAAATTCTTAAATAAATTTTCTGACATTTCCTTTATCTGTGGTATATTTAATTTTATTTACATTTTTTTGTTTTAAAACAAGATGCTTGATTAGAAAAGTACACTGTCTCATTATGTTTTAAACCATAGTAATATGATGATTATTTAACATTGATGTGTTTGTCTTTAATTCCATCTACTAGAAATATTTTAATGAGTGATATGCACTACATCTGTACCTTGTAGGCAGCTTTATCTTAATCAACCATCAACATTAAAAAAATATAATGCTTAAAAAATTTACTGAAACTGTTGAAAGGACTATAAAAACGTTTCACATTTAAGGAGTTTTTTTTTTAAAAAAAAAACAATATCAGTATGTATTTTTTTGTGTATCCTCATAGATTAAAAAAATTGGATGGGGAAGGAGAAGTAACTTTGAACTATGGGGACAAAAGTAAATAAACATACTATATATGGCAATATCAATTTGTCCTTCATTTAAACCAGGCATGAACTTTTGCATGCCGCATAAATAATCAAATTACAATATTATTTTGAAGATATTGGTCTGAAAACAATATACCTATCAGAAAAATTAAAGGCAAAAGAGAGAAAAATATTATAACAAGACGGCTGAATTTAATCATTAACCAATGATTCTGTTACTAAGAAATTTGAAATATAAACAAAATATTAAATATTATTTTAAAATATCATTTGTATGCTCTTTAAAAGTTATAATCAACCACATGTAATAGAAAGGAGCAGAGTTAAGAGGCATACATTTAAATAGGTTGCATATGAAATGGAAGAATACAAAAGAATGAAATAAAAGATGTTTAATTATGTGCTAAAATCAAAAGAGAGTTATACTATTAATTATTGAGCATGCAAGACACACACACACACACACACAAATCAACAACAAAAAAAGCCACAAATGATTATAGCTACACAACTAAACACTCTGTACTTTTATTCTCTTTAATTCTTAGTATAATAATATTCATTTTCCCATTCAATCTATTTGAATAATACCCTCATCTATGCTTCTTTCTATGACATGCAATTAATCGTCAACTTTTTAAGTTAATACAAATGACATTTCTAAATAATGCTGTATAATTTGTTTTAGTTTTCTTTTTCTTATATTTTTGCTTCAGTTATATTTTTTAACGAGAAAAAAGCTTATTTATAATTAAATCTTTATGTTTTAGAAAATTTTGTTAAAAATATAAATTCAAAAAATAAAATTAATCTTAAAAATAAAATGTCAACTTTGCAAATAAAAGATAAAAATAATTTTGTTCACACAAAAAACTCCTTTCAGTCTACAAAATATATTTAATAAAAAAAAACTTATTCTTCAAATATATTTTGATTTAAAAACTTTTCTTAAAATCCTAAAAATTAAAATAATCTTAGAAAATTTAAAAATCAACTTTTCATTAAAAACAACCTAAAACAATAACAAAGTTATGGACAAAAAGTGTTTGCTGTCTGATATCATATATATTTTTGATACGCTAATTTCCTCATAAAAATCAAATATACTAATAGATAAATATTTAATAATTTATATAAAAAAAGGAAACTCATAAATAAAAAATGTATTTATTTTTTTGAAATTATTAGTGAAAAAAGTTGTGCAAGAAAACAAAATGTATTTTTTCCTAAAGAGAAATATCCCCATTTCTTTGAAATACTGATTTCTGCTGCCATTGTATAATAGTTATAACTAAAATCTTCACTGTTAAATGATATTCAAGCCTGAAACTCACCAAAAGATTAAAATTTCATTGAAAGTTTTTAGCATTAGTGATTTAAATAGATTTAGTCATTGAAACTTCTTAATACTGATTGCAGACCCAACAAGATATTTTCAGGATCCTACAGCTTAAGTTTAATTTAAGTATTTAAACATTTTGAACACGTAACAAAGAAAAACTAATGCATGTCTTATTATTGTTATAATTTTCTGAGCATGCTTTCAACATTGATGGACAGAATCATAGTGCTCATATTTTGTTGCAGGAGATAATAAAAATTGAATGAAAACAAATATAGAGGTAAGATACACAGTATTGAATCATAAAAGCTTGTAATAAATCCTCAAGAATCTATATTTAATTGTTAGAGTTACTTTGGCATATATATTTATTTATGCTTGTAATAGTTTAGGAAAGAACTTATATTCTTTATATTCAAGTAAAAAACAAGCATGAGTGATATTTGAAAAACTGTCTGTTGACTTATAAGAAAGATATTATTGTAGATTAATAGTGAGCTATTTTCACAGTACAATAAATTAACTTTATTTAAAAAAGATATTTCAGTAAGATTAGCAACACATTTCATTTTAAAAATACAGTACAGTTATTTATATTTTGAGACAAAATATTTTAAAAATTACAACCCATCAATTATAAACATTAAAACAACAATATACTAGCTTTTATTATAAGCAATATATAAATTACAACCTTAAAGTAGAATGCTAAATGAACATTGACATTTTAAATTCTAATTGTTACATTATAATTAAAAAATATAGACTTTACTAGTTGTCCTCATAGTTTTGTTCATATTGTAGAGAATTACCAAATTTTTTAAAACAAGTGTCATAAAGCAAAAATACAAAAAAAAAAAAAGAAAAAGAAAATCATGCAAGATTCATCAAGATTGGTGCAACATTTGTTGAATTTTTAAAGAATAAACAAACAAACTTTCAAATTTATATAAATAATAGATAAAGAATAAATAATAATGGATTAATGGTACCTTGTGCACATCTTTAATATAGTATTTCATTTTAATTTAAATAATATTGAAATAAAAATAATCTTGAATTCTTTGTTTTAGAGCTCTAATATTTAATCTAGTTGGTGACTGCAAATCTTTTGCAAGTGCTTTAATCCTTATTGAAATATTTGAATTCTACTATAATATTTCTTGCTGATGCTCACTTTTGTATTTAATTCCTTTAAGTTTAGGCCAAGCAGATGATGAATCCTTCAGATATGGTTTTTATAAATTACTTTAAAAAATAATAGCAGTGTGCAAAATATCGTATTACTTGGAATTTAAGTGATCCTTGAATTTAGACTGCAATAGAATTTTAAATTGGAAAATTGAAAAAAAATATAAAAATGATTTTATAATAGATATTGAAAAATAATAAAACATTTTTATTTATTTAAATAAAAACTAAAATAAAAGTGTGAATAGGAAATCCCGAAAAAATTGCTATCAATTATAATACTATGCATGCTGTAGCATTTTAAAATTGGAAAAAAATATCAGAATGGTTTTATAATAGGTATTGAAAAATAATAAACATTTTAATTTATTTAAATATGAATTAAAATAAAAATGTGAATGTGGAACTCCCAAATAAATAACAATCAACAATTACAATACTATGCACATGCATAAAGTTTAAAACAAAGACATGATCATTGGGAAGTGGGGGATTAGTAGACATATGATATTAAAATACTCACTTTGATTTTAAGCTGCACTCTAATTTTACATTTTCAAAATTTGAATAAAAACTGCAACTTAAATTCAAAGTAATATGGTAAATTAATAGTCTTTTATTATGTGCTTTATAAATTTAATATTAATCAAACATTATTATTATTACTCTTTTTAATAATTAAAAATTTTTAAAACTATATTATAATATTTTTAATTTTAGCATTTTTTATAAAATGGATAAATTAATTAAATTCTATTTGTATCATGTATTTCATTTCTCACTTGTAAGAAAAGTGTGAACAAAATATAGAATGTTAAAATTTCAGAATCATTTTAAAATTTGGTTTATCACATGAGAAATATATTTAAATTGAAATCTTAAAAGTTGATCTAATTCAAGAATATGACTGATTGTAAATAACAATTTTCATTATTTGGTTTTCTCTTGCTGTACCCATTGCAAATTATTAATGTTTATTAAAAAAATAAAAAAAAGTTTGCAAGATTCATCAACATTGATGTAATGATGATGATTTTGATGCATTTTTATATTACAAATAATAGAACATAAATTATCAACAGCAGTATTATAAAAAATATAACTTTTATCTTAAGTTACACTACTGAATTTGATCAACTTTTAGAATTTCAATTTAAATAGATTTCTCATGGGATAAACTAATTTTTAAAATGGCATGAAATTTTAATGTCATATTTCATTCACATTCTATTTAAAAGTAAAAAATTAAATACATGATCTTAAATAAAATTTAATTAATTTGAAATATATTTATACAATAAAATTTTATTTCAGATTAGCAAAACTATAATTCTCTCCATTTCTCTAGTATGTATTTCAATATGCAGGCCACAGCATTTTCAATGTTTCAGGGCTGCCCTGCTTTTGAATTTTTATGACATCAATAGTTAAAATTCCAATGTATTTTTATATTGAAAATTACCAAAGTTTTTAAAACAATTAAATACTATAAAGCAAAAATCTGTAACTTATATAATTATCCAAAAAAATAAATAAATAAATATGCAAGATTCATTAAGATTGGTGGAATATTTGTTGAGTTTTTAAATAACAATCAAACAAAAAAAGAAACTTTTATTTATATATAAAATAAAATTTCATCTTATAAATGAATAAGAATAATCGTTTTGATTCTTTTTTTAAAATCTACTTATCAACAAAATAAAAGAATTATGCTACAACATATATATGTATGCACATACCTGATGTAAAGGAGATTGCTATTAATTAAAAGGAGTCCTTGATTTCTTTCTAAATTCTAAGAAGAATTAAGAAAAATGAATAATATTTTTGTTATTGCAGCTGTTATCCACACATTCAATGACCATTATGGAACTGTTCATCATCACATATGAGACTATGCAGAAGGTAGATTTTTTTCTTCTGAAGATCAAAAAAATCATGAACAATCTTCTATCATAATTTCCGACTAAAAACAGTACTATGTTATGAATGTAGACCAAAGTTATGTATGCCTTTCAATTAGTGGAAGCTGCAAAAACATTACTATGGCAACAGTTAATAAGGAAGTCAGAGACTGTTAAAAATAGTAAGCCATAAATTTTGGATGCCATTTAATGACTCTTATCTAGGCTATTTATGGCTACAGATACTTCCAAGCTAAATAAATTTGTAGAATTTGAGGAAAAACTCTACTTTTAATAGCATTGCGAGACTTTATGAATTTAGAAGAAAAGAATGAAAAGACAAATGGTTTTTTTTTGGGGGGGGGGGATATAAATACTTTGCTGCAAAGACAGATAAGATAGAAATTCAAGTGAAATGAAATTTTACTTTGTTGAAGAAATGGAGAAAACTTGATCTGATCAAACACGCATTTTGATATTGTCATGGAGCTAAAATTAGAAAATATTTAAAAGGAAAAGCTGATGTATGGGTAAATGCGAATATGCACAGATATATTCTGGTGAAAATTACCTGGCATCAAAGATACCATGATCAGAAAGATGGTTCTTCCAAGATGAGGTCGGCTATTGCATTTACCCTTGTGATTATCCCTAATGTGGATACCTTGGATGCATAATTTCTGTGAGTGGTGACTGTGTTTATGCTATTACCTTTACAGTGATAAAAATATATTCTGGTGAAAATTGTATATTTCTGATTATTTTTTTCTAAAAAAATATAAAAAAATATATTTATGTAGATATATTCAAATAAAGGCTGAGCAGAATTTGATTATATTTTGACTAATTGAAAATATACATTTTAAGATTATTATGTTATCAATATGTATAAAAAGTAAGAGAATAGCTTGACCTTGTCAGGTGATGTTCAAGCACAGAAATGATGAAGAACAGTATTTGAGTTTACTTCTCAATCACTGCACTAAATGATGCAGGACTTCTCAATAGAGTTATCTCTTGATCATCAAAATTAATAAGTTGTCATATTCAGTCAGAAATGAAACAAAACAAGAACTAACTTCAGAAATTTATCAGATTTGAATAATTATCAATAAGGAGATTAGAGATAGTCTATAAGTAGCAATAAAGATTTTATAAATAAATTTTTACTGAAACAGATGTAGCATTCAGGTAAGATG